>PVLC010002043.1:34859-124162 GCA_004027655.1 Graphiurus murinus
AAAAAAAAAAAAAAAAAAAAAAAAAAAAAATAGGGCTGGGGGTGTAGCTCTGAGGTAGAATGCCCTGGAGTTCAATTCCCAGTGCTGCAAAAAAACAAAAACAAACAAACAAAAAACAGACAGTGCTTCTTGAGGCTGGTTAAGGATTATTAAGGATTACAATACTATCTATGGTAAACAGTAAAACTGGATGCAGCCTCTTTCTCATAGGAGAAGTATGTTTCTCTATCCCTTAAATCCTAACTAGCACAATGTGCAGACCCTCCATTATAACCTCCGGCCTAAGACAAGAGAGAGGTCTGCAATACCTGGACTCGTACTCTTGGAACTCTTCAATCTCCATGTGTCTTCCATGCTAACAATCCTAAACTAGCCGACTGGAGGTTGGCCACCTAGACAAGGCCATCATAAACCAGTCATCCCTGCTAATACCCCACTTCATCAGAGTTTCATGAGTGGGACAGTCCACTCAGTCTAGACCAGACAATTCAACTGACCCACCAAATCATGAATTAAATAACATTTGTAAGCCACAGATGTCTAAGGTAGTTTGCTATGCAGCAGTAACCAACTGATGTATTAGGCAAAAAAAAAAAAAAAAATCTCTGGTGCTTTTATTCTTCTCTACTCTGCCTGCAGTCTCTCAGGAACAGAATGTGACTCTGAATACAATGTGATATGCTAACCTAGTGTATGTTTTGCTATTTATGAGCAGTCGCTGATCCATAAAAAAGAATGCAACATCTGTTTGGAGTTGAAAATGCTATCACAAAGATTCCTTTCAAACATATTTATCTCTGCATCTAATCACAACATCAGCACCATTTTCAACCAGGAAGGACAACAATCTGTGCACTGCCAAGCATATTATCATTGTTATATTCACCTGTACATCCTATAAATGACACACTGAGTCAATAAATAAAATACACATTGCAAAGCAAAGATGCCGCTCACACTTCACTGGGAATGTCATTCTGTAGAACATCTCCTAGTTTTCTCATTAAAAAAACAACAACAACAACAACAACAAAAAAAACATGGTCTTTTGTACTCCATAATTGTCCTTAAAAACTGAACAAAAATAAAAATATTGGAATACATTTTGTTTAATGACTTACATTTAAATCATTGCATGCCATGTTGCATCTGATTCTGCAGGCATTTGGATGACAGCACTAGCTGGGGAACACTTAGACTTTCAAAACAAATTTTGTTGAAGGTGAATATTGAGTAGAACCCGTGAATATCTTTTCTCATCAGCAGCTGAGCAATACCAATATTATTAATCTACTGCACACTATAAAAAGTGAGTATCATTAGCATTTATCATAATAAAAGTAAAATTCAGGAAAATTCCTTAATTGTCCATTGCCAATTACTGGCTTAAAACTTTGACAGCTGTTAATGATCCGAAGTACAGAGCACCATCCCTGCTCTCCAGGAGCTCACAATCAAGAGGGAAAAAAGATATTTATTTGAAGAACAATTAGAATTCAAATGGAAACACACCTAGTAATTCAAATCTCGCCATTATCCAAATTAGCCATTGATTTAAATATAATAGACAATACTAATTGTATTGCTAATTATTAGCATAGTACCAGGAATAAAGCTGTTACCAACAACTTACTCTTCCTGTCATTAGTTAAGAAATGATTATGATATGCTCCTGACAATAACCACTCTAGAGCTTGGGCACCAGAGCATCTGAAGTCACTTCACAAATTTGAATTCATAGGTGCCAGTTGGGTTCCATATGAGTATTTTGAAAGTGGATTGATTTCATGTAGTTGGGTAAAATTGCTGAAATCTCTGACTACAGCTTTTCATAGTTATGAGTAGGTGCCACAACATGAGAATAACCTGGGTTCAAAATCTGACTGATAAATTAATAGTTGTGCAATATTGAACAAGTCACAGAGCCTCCTTTTGTTCTTTCTCCTCTTTGTACTATGTTAGGTGTATATCCACGAAGAAAAATGCATACACGCCACAAAACAGAAATAACATTTTACCTGTGATCAAGCTTCTGATTTCTTTTTTTATAAAGTGAGTTTACTAACCCAAGGATTTCAAAATCCCAAACAACTACAACCTGATGCAGTTTAACATAGAGCAACATAATCTGCCACGCAGATGAGAATGAGGGCCTGTGCTCTCTGAAGGTTGATAAATTCTTAAAGGAACCAAGTAGCTATGGAGAGGCTGGTTTCTGATTTCAAGAACTTGAGAAATACATATAGGTATATTAAGCTTTACAACACAGGGATATTTCATGTGAGTTTCTAAGAGAAGTTCCTGTTCTATTTCAAACACTACAAAAAAAGGAAAGAAAGTAAAAATCAAGCCAGGCCCCATGGCCCATGCCTGTAATCCCTGTACATAAGAGGCTAAAACAGGAGATTGCAGGTTCAAAGTAAGTTTGTGCAACTTAATAAAGCCTTGTCTTAAAATTTAAAAATTAAAATAATTTAAAAGCCTAGGGGAGCTGGGCGTGGTGGCCCAGGCTTGTAATCCCAGCATATGGGAGGCTAAGTCCAGAGGATCCGGGTTCGCGGCCAGCCTCAGCTACCTAGTGAGGCACTCCGCAACTTAGACTCAGTTTCAAAAATAAAGAATAAAAAATAGGGCTGGAGGTGTAGCTCAGAGGTAGAATGCCCCTGAGTTCAATCCCCAGTACCGCAAAAATAAATAAATAAATAAAAAATAAAAAATAAAAGCCTAGGGGTATAGATCAGTGGTAGTACAACCTTGGATTTAATCTCCAGTACCCCCAAAACAAAAGGGCAACAACAAAAAACACATATTTAGAGTCAAAGACCACTCGTAAAATAACTCTCTCATTGCCTCCTCTTTTACCCCTCTTCACATCTTATTCTCTTCAAAGACACATACCCAAAGTCCGTGACCAATTAAAATAGCATTTTTCCAACTCAGAAAGCACATGAATTTTCACAACCACCACCACTGACTCTACTCACTTCCTTTTTGATCAGTAAAAGCCCAGTCTGCTACGTTCTCCAAGTCTCAACAGGAAGGTCTGCCAATTTTTTTTTGTTTGTTTTCTGTGCTTTGATATCTAGAGACACAGCCCGGCACGAAAACACTTAAAGATAGTCTGTAGCCTTTCCAGAGAACCAACAGGAAGGCAGAAATGGAGGGAAAGACCCTCGGCAAGCTCACCTACCATAGCGTTGGCCTCGACTATCTGCTAGATCTGTCCTAGAAATGCTGGTGGAGCTGTATGGCAGGTACTGTGCTGACCACCACGTGGTGAAATCTGAACTCTGCACTAAAGCACCTATTTAAGGCTAAGAAGGAGGCACCGCCCACTGTGAAGAGAAGCACCTGCTGCCTGAGCTCTTCCTGCCTGAGATGGAGGACAGCATGGTTGATGTCTTTAATGGTGGGACCTTCCACCAGGTGGAGAACAAGCTCCAGTTAATCGGCCATTCCTAGTCGAGTCAGAAGCCTGTGAAGCACGCAACGTAGCCACACATCCCTCCTTGCAGTCCCATAAAGACACACATATTTATAAACTTTAATTACATAGTGCACTATAAGGCACTGTGCAGTGTATGTAATCCTTAAAGAATCCCAATAGAGTTTTCCATGTCCAGGCACTAGGCATGAGGACTCTGTTTAAGTACCTATTTACCAAATGCCTGAGAGTGAGGACTATCTGGAGAACATCTCTGAACACTACAGTCATTACAGAACACACAATAAAATGTAGTCAACATTAGAATTTGCACGACCTAATTTTGTAAGGATTCAGAAAGAATTATGTATTGCCAAACCTCAAGTCACATTATTAGCATTCATCTTTTTCATATAAGCCTGTTGACACTGAGACTAAAACTAGGCTGTCCTATAAGGAGAAAAATAGAATTTTTATATATTTTGACATTTCTTTGTGTTGTAAAAGTCAAAGCAGAGTAAAAATTATTATGAGTTTTCGATAAACATATGCTTATTGCAAAGAATTTAAAAACATGAAAGGCAGTTTTCTGCAGGAATTACAAGAGAAACTAGTGGTAACATCCAACTCATTCAAATTCACATTCTATATAAATTGAATTTCTTGCCTAATTATTCGATTCTTTGCTTAAATATTACATAGAGACTGAAACTGTTTTCTCTCTAAAAGTATTGGTAGTTTAGGTCTATTTTTCATGATGACATACAACATATTTTTAGAAATATCTAACAAACTATGACTTAGCATGACTTCTTGTTTGTAGTTTCCCTACATCTAATAGGGAACCATCTGTCCAAGATATTCAGGCCTTTCAACGGGTTACATGATATAATAAAATAGCAGTGATTTACCTTCCTTGGCAAATCTGTCACCTAATTCTTCCAGGTAGAGCATCAGGTTTTAAGAATTAAGGTGTTTGCAGGAGAAGCCTAATGGGGAATAAGTTCTCCTAAATGGTTCTGAGATTCACATCTCTCTAAACAGACCATTGGAGATAAAAAAATAAAAATAAAAACTTGGCAAATGCTTATTTCTCTTCTATTGTAACTTAGAGACCCAAATAAAGCTGAGCAGGAGAGAGTGAGTGGTCCAGGTTTACAAATTATAAGTCTGAGGTCAGAAGCAGTAAACTGCAGCAGAGAATATACATGGAGGATGCACATGGACAAAGACCTAGAATGTATGAGAATGTATGCAGTGGTTCCTCCCTTATTCATGAGAGATGAATTCCAAGATCCCACTGGATGCCTGAAACAGTGGATAGCACTGAACCATAAATATGCTATGTTTATTTGCTACATATACATACATGGTGAAATTTAATTTATAAATTAGGAACAGCAAGACACTAATAACAATAAATAGAACAATCATAACCATTTATAGTAATAAAAGTTATATGAATATGCTCCCTCTCTTAAAATACTTTATTGAACTGTTTGACAGACAGTGACTAAAACCACCAAAGGCAAACAACAGATAAGGGGAGACTGCTGTATTGAGGATCAAATATAAGTGGATAGCCAAAAAAAGGTGAGGGTCTAGTTCAAGTAGTTAAGATAGAAACAGAGTGCTTAGGAATAGACCTGAGACACTCAAAGCAGTCTTAAGGTAGGGCTGATATGAGAAATGTACAAGCTGAGAAGAGGAGGGGAAAAAAGAAGCTCAGATTTCTTTTCCTGACTTCTAAATACTGTACATTACATTCTAAGAACCAGGAAAGACTAATAATTTAAAGAAGATGCTGCAACCCAACCTGTGTTGCCAAAGCCATCACAATAAAACTAACACTGTTCTCCTTAGCAGTACAGAGAGAAAAGCATTTCTTTCCTGATCTTTAAAATGCATTGTGTTTGAAGGAGCCTGTTGAACTAAATAGGGGTCCTTTGAAAAGAGCTTCTCTGAAGTGCACCCTAGTTTGTAAAGATCCTTTTGTTTAGGAAGCACCTTTGTGCTCAGCTCTGGAAATGCATTAACTGCAGAGTGTTTCCTTTCCTAGTTCCACTCAACTGTCTTCATGGGAAAATGGTCCTTTTCATCATTCAGAAATTATTTTCTTTTAAAAAATATTATACATTGGCTCTTATTGCTGAGATTTCTCCTTGTGTATTCAATCAGTAATGAAGAAAGTCATTTCATTTAACTAACTAATTCTGTTCAAACATTTAGATTTTAAAATATGTCCTGGTAGTATTTTTTTTTAAGTAATATAAGATGTCTTTGCTCTTTCACATATAAATATACAGCTATGAGTTTTAAAGTCATGAGACTTCATAAAGAAAAAATACCCATTAAATTTAATTAAAAAAAAATTATCATACCTCCATCCCCTGAAAGTGAGTCACAATACCTTCATTGTGAAGGGTTCTGTACCATGCCATAAAGGAAGGGATACTATACAGAGAGGTGAAGAAAAATCTGAATACCCAGTCCTTGCTAGACTTCCCTGCTTAATCTATATTTATTGCCATTAGATCATCCCTTTTTGTCCAGTTGTTTCTTCATCAAATCTGAAAAGAAAAAAAAATACTCAATTTTCCCTGGGTGTTTAGTCTTCATTTCTGAAGCCTCCCATGTCATGGAAAGTTGTGATTAAATATCTCTCATGCTTCGCTTTTGTTAACCTGCCTCTTGTTATAGGTGTCTCAGCCTTAACCCTGATGATGGTTGAGGATAGGTATGACGATCTCAAACTTTCCATCACTGACCACTTCTCTCTTGCATATCCCTTTGATGGGCTATAAGTAATGATACCTCCCAAAATATGGCATTTTGGAAATTAAGGACACAACAGAAACAGGAAAGTCTATGACTTTCTTCCTTCTTTTCCTGTGAATACCTTCCTGTGACATTTGTTCTGCCCTATAACAACAGTGAAGGGATATCATGCAGGGAAACAAGATGCATCTGAATAAACAGGCTTTTTTGAGTTCCCACAGTGCAGGACTATCAGACCAATCTCTTTTGTCCTCCAACTTTCACATGTCTGCCCATTCTTCATACAACCACCCCATAAATATGCACAACTTTTTCTGATGGAGTCTACATTTCTGACAGTTCTTGTGTCATGTAAAACTTAAATAAATTGTATTCCTTCCTGAGGTGTTAACTAATTTTCTATCTATTCCTATATTTATTGAATTCTATATAAAATATTTTCCAATCTCTATACCTCAGTATGATGTATAATTAAAATGTATCAATAAAGTATTAAGATAAATTTAAAAATCTAGTTAAAGTGTCAGGCAACAAAACCACATTTGAAAAAAGAGATATACTTCCAAAAATAGGAGCCTATTTTAGTGCCATTATTATTATTTGTGTATAGGGGAGGCTAGTACTGAGGGATCTTCCTGTCTAACTTCCCAAGTATTGGGACTACAGGTGTGTACCACCATGCCTAGCTAATGCTACTATTATTGAGTTTATCTGTTTTTGATGCAAAAATGGTTGTAGACTGAGAAAGGATATGGCATTCTTTCATGATGCCAATTCTGTGTTCCTCTCGCCTGGACATGTAGTCAGGATATATTTTGTGGTGAGGAGGGTGCTGGGACTGAGTGTTTGAAATCTCAATCCAGGGATGTAAAGAGGAGTCTTCAGAGTCCTAGCAGCCCTCATGGTTTCTCTCATGGAAGTGAACACAAATATCTGAAGAGGATGAAAAGGATTTTTCCATTTTTGAAGCCCATGCATGATCACAAATCACAGGGACCTTGTTCTCTTAAAATGGACAATTTGGATTTCTTACAGAGATCCTGTTGCTAAAATGGATTCCAAGATCATTATCCCTTTGGCCAAGTTACAAAGACCTTAAGTATATCACAGCAACCAAGAGAAAGGGAAAAAAGAAACTGATAAGAAGGAAGGCTCCTGTTTTTCTGAAGAATGAGAATTAAGCAACTTTTCATTTTCCTTCTTCACCCAGGAATTAGCTCAGGTTAAGCACTTCTTTAAGTCTCAGTTCATTCCAAGGTAAAGGAAACATCTGCCTATGGACAACCACATGACCATCTGTTTCTGAAAATCCAGCCAGAAACTCCCAAGCCCTCAAAACCTTATTTTAACCTAAACTGGAATAAATAAAAGCTATCCCCTCCCCCAAAAAAGAATGGTTATATGGAACACTGATACATAATACTGAATCCTAAAACACACCAGACATACTGGCCCCTTAATATGACATATTCATATGGTACTGAAAATCAGTGGGAAAAGTATGGTTCTATCAATTAATGAGCAGAAGACAACTTGATACTGTTAGAAAAAAATAAAATTGAAACCCTCCTCCAAGTGTATGCAATAGCAATGTGTATTTGATGTCTAAGTGTGGAAAGTAAGACAATAAAACTTTCAGAACATAATAAAACAGTATTTATCAACAACTCTGAGGTAGGAAAGAATATTCTTAATTGAGATAGGAAAATAACACTTATGAATTTCTTAAAAGCAAAGAAATAAAAAGATAAAATGAAAACATTATTCAAATCATGCTTTTCACAATTGTTCTAATATGTAAACTTCATGTTACCAGTATATAATATGGCAAGAACACACACTAGGAAAAACCTTTATGATGTAGTGACAGGAAAAATTTGTGTCTATTGAGCCTAATTTAAAATTTGTGTGTTTGGAATATCTTTATTCCATATGAAATCATTACATTGTGTTTTACTAAAGTATCAGCCAACATCTGGAAAAATATAATTGTCCACAGAGTTTAAGAAGTAGTGAAATAGGCCATGTAATATTAAAATAAGTATTTTCAACAACACTATTCATTAAACACACCCCAAGATTCATTAGAAGACATTCTCAAACCACAAAATAGGAGAAAATGTTTTAGGTTCTTTATTATTTATTGATGTATAAATATATGTTAAAAACACCAAAGACAATAATTTAATACTATATGCAATAATGTTATGCAAAGTCCTTCCATAGAGAACTTTTAAGAACTACGTGTGGCTTTTGTCATATCTACAAGCAGTATTTGTTTCCTAATCTATCAACTGAAAAAATTATTTCACCTACTACTCTTGTGGTTGAAGAATTAATTCATTTATGTTACCAGTACATTCTTATTTGGATTTTCTATATTGGTCACCATTGGATTGTTTGAGTAACATAATACTAGTAGCTTTTTATTTCCTCTTCCAACACCAACAGAAAACACTTCTTGAGAAGGAGGGAGGGAGAGGGAGTGGGGCAGGAATTAGGAAAGGGTTAAAAGAGAAATGTGTGCATGTATGCCTTTACCAGCTTGTACCTAACAAAGATGTATGATTACAATGCACCAATAAAAAATAAGTTTAAAAAATCCACATACTACTACTGCTACTACTAATAATAATAATTAGAAGAAGTTCTTACTGCCCTGATGCATTACTGTTTGCTTTCACTTTTTAACCACTTATCTTCTATTATGGATACCATTAACTTTTCAGGTTAGATCTTTTTCTTTATAGCTTGATTTGGAAAAGCCAGAATTAATATTTTTACATTTTTAAATTATGCATTTATTGTTGATATATCAAGTAATATACAAAGATTATTTTTACTACTTGCACTTTTAATTTTTTTCTATGCATGTAATTTTCTTCTTTTAAAATAATAAAATGAGCTGGGCATGGTGGCAAACACCTGTAATCCCAGTAGTTGGTCAGCTGAGACTGGAGGATCTGAGTTCGCAGCCAGTCTCAGCTACTTAGTGAGATTCTCCATAACTGAGTGAGACCCTGTTTCAAAAATAAAGAATAAAAAAATTGGACTAGGGGTGTAGCTCGGAGGTAGAATACCCCTGGGTTCAACCCCCAGTACCACAAAAAATAACAATTAAAATTTTTAAAAATGTACTTAAATCTCATCTATTACCTCAAGCATTATACCAACATCTTTCTCCCAGGAGATCTGTCTTCCAGATCCTCTACTTCTCAAATCTCGCTTGGGGGGAGGGGGTCCTTAGGCTGCCTGCACCGGTGCCCTTTATTGTTTCCCCTTAATTTTCTCACTGTGCACCCTCTATTCCCTACTTGTATTGGACTGAAGATCACCTTCCTCACTCTTACAAAAAGAAAAAGAAAAAGAAAAAAACTTCACATCTTAATCTCCAGAACCTATGAAGGTTACTTATTTGAAGATGAAAAAAAAAAAAAAATGAGTCTTTGTAGATATAAGTTAATCTACAGATGTGGAAAAGAGAAGACCATGCTGGATTATGCAGATGGAACCCACATTCAATGATGTGCCCTTATCAGATATAAGTAGAAGACTTTGCAGACAGACATACAAATGAGGAGACTCTCAGCCTGAGAAAGCAATGTGACCTTAGAGACTAATAGATTAGAGTGATACAGCTACAAGCCAAGTAACACTCAGAGCCGACAGAAGCTGGAAGCAAAGAATGGATCTCCTCTAGGAACTCCATGGAGAGGGTGACATGGCTGATGTCTTGAATGTAGACTCCTAGCTTCCAGAACTGTAAAATAAGGAACTTTTATTCTTTTAAACTACCTAACATCATGGCAACCACAGGAAATGCATACATGAGTCCAACACTGACACCAGGCTAGTGACGTTGGTATGTGGGCACAAAACTTAATGGAGTCCCAAAAACCTCAAGTTCACAAGTAACATTTTATTATGCAATGTTTAAAAACAATCAAAAGAAAAATGTAAAAAACTCGTGATGAATAAACATCAATACTTAGGAAGGATCTGAGCCTGTGCGTGCACCGCACACCTCACACCTCACACTAGTTCTAGCTCTCTTGTTAGTCAGTGACTTTACATCCTGGCTCCTTGGCAGTTGTACGTAATTTCCTAGGAAAGATTTGAGATATGTAAATTTTGAGCCATAGCATATCAACAATCTCTTTATCTTTACATGTGATCAATAATTTAGATACTTACAATATTCTAGTTTGGGAAAATAATTTCCCAAATTAAAAAGTATTGCTTCATTATTTTCTTGCATCAAATTTGCTGAGGAGTCCTGCAGCATCCTGTTTGGTATGTTTTTTGTATGTGTGTGTGTGTGTGTGTGTGTGTGTGTGTGTGTGTGTGTTCATGGACATTTTTCTTTCTCTAGGAACTTTATTTATTTGGTCATCTGGATCAGCATTTGATAGAAAAAAGCATATCAGCGAAATCATTTTACCTATTTTAAAAAGTCCTCTTTCTCCATTTCATCTTTTCTGGTATTTTTGCTAGTTCCATACTGAAACTCTGGACTTGATTTTTTTCTCTTTACTTCTGCTGTTTTCCTTTAATTGGACAAATCCTAGAGACTTTCCTTATTCTATCCTCTATCTTGTCTATTACACTTTTTTTTTCTAAATTTCTCTTAAAATATTTAAAACTTTTTAAGAGCTTGTTTTTTGTTCTTTTTCAGAATTTCTATTATTGGGTTACGAATACAATGATTTCTCGTTTCTCTAAGAGTACTAATTACTCTTTTAAAATTCTTTTTACTCTTTTGACTATCTTGGGATTATGTTACTTTTCTGCTATTCACCTTTGCCTTTCTTTGTCACATAGCAAGAACTTTTATAATGTCTGGTGATCCTTTGTTGCAAATTTACATTCAAATGTGAGCAAATAGGAATCTTTACCTGGATCTCGCTGTTGGCTGAGGAGACTATTACTGTCAAACTCTGCTTTAGTGTGAGTGAGCAAGGAACTTGCTATTGTGTTAGAAATCTCTGAACACCAGAATGCAGAATTCTTTGCTATTTTAGACCTCCAAAGTCTACTCATGCTTTTTAAGGAGATCCTTCCTTTCTGACTTTGAGAGTAAGGACTATTTGCTAGCTATTCTGCGCAAAATGGGTAGGAAAGAAGATAGCTATAAAATCAGTCAATTGGATACTCATTTATATTTCCTCTTCCTTCTTCCCACCTTGGGGCTTTCCTGTGTCCCAAGGTGCCTCAATATTCTGCCAGGGAGAATAAATACCATGCTATGCTGCAGTCCACTTGGAATTACTCAAAGCTAGTAGTTAAAACTTGAACATACTTCACAGTCATCTGGAAGGCTTGTTAAAACACAGATTGCTGAGCTTCACCCCAGAGTCTCTGATTCAGTAGGTCTAGTTAGGGCCCAGTTAATTTATATTTCTGACAAGTTCCCAGGTGATGTTGTTGCAACTGATCAGGGACCACATTCTTAGAGAACCACTGTTCCACACCACAGTTTACCTAACCAGCCCGAATATCACAAACAGCTGGGAATCTTGTTCCAGAATGATTTCCCAAGTCCCACAGCAATTTGGTAATTACAAATTGGTACGTTTAACAACTGCCTCTGGAGATTGTCATCAGGGAAAATTGTTTGGCTACAGCTTCATCAGCCTTGATTCATCTATCTTCCCTGTATCTGACATCTGTTGTCTACAAATTGTTGCAAGCTTTTGTCTATGAACGATCTCACCTTTTTTTCCTGTACTATTTTTGGGTTTTAGCTTATAAACTTTCAAACATTTTCTATCATTGCCTGAAGTGTTTTGGAGAGACAAATAAACATTTGATAAATAAATTATCTTGATATAGAACATACATTTCAAGATAAGGAAAATATAAGGATGATCCCTTCTCTTTGGTTACCAACTTATCTAACATTCAGATCACAAAATTGATATAATGTTTTCATTGGGAAAGATAGAAGATCATCAATATTAGGAGACAAGGCTTAGAAATTCAAATAACTGGAAGCATAAGCTCTAACACATAAGTTAGTGTTCCCTGGCATCAAAGGACCTTAAATTCTAGGTTCTTCCACTAAAAAGTATAGTACCACCCAGTGGTTACTTATCCCAGCAGCCCTGGAGGATGTAGTACTTTTCCCATTAAAATTTAAAGGGTTTGATGTATCAACACATATCTGTAGTACAATCAACCACCTTAGGGTACACATGCTTGTGGAACTCTGAATACTTGACCATTTGGAAAGTTTATTTTCTTGGCAATGAAAATATGTGCAAGCACTTAGATATATATTAAAGCAGAAAATCTCCAGGAAGAAGAGTGAAGATATGAATTTTATTGCATTGACTTAAACTTCAGAAGCAAGAAATTAGAGATAAGAGACTAAAAAGATTCTTAGGGACTTTCAGTTTCCACTGAGTCTCTGACATAAAGGAAAACAACACAAAAGAAAACCCAATATCATTGTGATGAATCATGTTCTATTATGAACGGAATCCTCCTTGAAGATGCGGTCTTCTTTAATGTGAACTATTATCTCTTGGAGCAGAAAACACAGCCAGCTTTGACATTGACCCTAGAGATGAACTTTCCCCCTTTGCTTTATTGTATTCTTATTAGAATCTCCCATGGTAGTTTTTCTAAGTACTTTGGACATTAACTATCAGCCAAAGGGAATGAATTGAAGGCAAAATAAATTTTCATCTAAACTTACTAAAACTCTAACACAAATCATCATATCACTTCTGCTATAAACCATGGCAATCCACAGAGATGCATTTAATCAGGCTCTCTCAAAAATAAATTACTGGTGCCCCACAATGCACATTTATAAACCTCCAGCTATTATTCTCTTGATATTCATGGTTTACTGACTATTTTTAATCATGGTACATGGAATATTCTTGAAAGAATAACAGTTAACATAAAGTCCCTAAACCAAGTAGTGTTCAGCATGAATTGCTAAAATTACCACTTCCCCAAGTGTTTGTCATTACAACATCTTCTAATAAAGAGCATCTGAAGTTAATAGATTCCAATAAAAAAGATTCAACTATAAGTAAAATGAATTTTTCATACAGTAAATAAATATATTATGGAAACAAGAGAGAGAGAGAGAGAGGGAAGGAGGAAGGAGGAAGGAGGGCGGGAGAGAGGGAATATGGATATTGTAGAGTAACAAAGAATGGTGTGATTTCTGTGTAAACCTCAAATCTTTTGCACATTAAACTGTGGTGTGTGTCAGAATCACCCGAGGAGCTAATAAAGAAAACCACCTTGTTGAGTCAGGACAAGGTTTAACAAGTTTCCGCAGACAATTCTGATACATACTAAATTTGGCAAGCTCTGAACTTAGGAGTTAATTAAAATATGAGAGAGGTGACTTGAGAGAGAGAAACAGAAAAAAAAAAACAATTTAATATTACAGGAGGCTTTTGATATTGAAGAACATCTCACCTCCCTCAAATAGGTAAAGTAACACAGAGATGACTTTGTTAGGAAACTCTCTACATAATGTCTACATCTCATATGAGCGAGAAAGTTATGATCTAAATGTCTTTGGGTTCTGGACATTGCCTCATTAGTGTTTCTATGTATAGGAGGTTTCTTGTTCATCTATCCACCCTTGGAATATAGGGAAGAAACTAAGGCCATCTTCAACCTCCACAGTGAAACTAAGGAGGAGGGCACTCTCTAAGGGAGAAGGCAATAGAGAAATTATCAGTGTCAGATAAAAATGTGGCCCAGTCAGGCATGTTCCATTGAATATGTAATTTTAAAAAAATTGAAAAGAACTGAAAAACAATGACTTTAAGTGTATTAATTTGGTGTGAATGGGAACTTTACTGCATATAACCATATACTAAGAGATGCATGCACACATAATCCTCTCCTGCACTCTGTGCTCAGGTGTCAGCTGACACTGGCCCACCCCAGGGCTCACCTCTTCCCAGAGGACCCTGAGTAAATCAGGCCCATTGAGACTTGAACATGAATTTGAGAGCATTTGAAAACTGCTTTGTGAATGGGAAAGCAGATTATTCCTTAAAAGCATGAAAGATAAAAGCCACAGATTTTCCTCTATGGAATAAGAAGGGGCCAAGAACACTGATGGTCTTATACTCTTTGGCATATTAGGAACCATCTACAAGATGTCTGCACACTGTGGCCTTGAAGAATGGAAAATGAAGTCTTTTAGTGCTCTGAGTCATTTAAGATCATTATAAAAATTCTTGATAGTTATCTTTTCCAAATTAAGATTCTCTAGATTCTCTGAATTTCTAAATCCCTGCCCTCTCAGTTGATCCCACATGTGGGACACTTAAGTTTGTTGACTGGTGATTTGATTATTTGACTCCCAGATAAACAGAGAAGTCCTGGGCTTCAATATTCATGAACTTAACTTTCAGTGCTCCTGCTTTGCAGTTCCATTCCCACCCCTTCCTGAAGATTCAAGTTCAATCACTGTCCACAACCCTGCCAGGATGCTCAGACAGAGTGCTGCTGTACCCTGTTCACTGTGAACTTAGCAGTGAAGATGGTGGATGACAGCCTCCTGCACTCAGGAATCACTCAGTCTAGTGGGGGAGATAGATGCTGAAGTAATAATGGAATTATAATTGATAACTCTTATGAGGACACTGAAGAGATAGGGTCTGAGTGTGCTTAGCTAGAATTAACAGAATGTCCTCGAGAAAGTAACATGTAAACAGACGTCTGAAGAATGAGAGGGATGAGCTAACCCAAAGGCAAATGAGTTAAGGGCCTCCAAGGGATTATTCCACATTCCAAGACTTGATGTGGGAGGAAGTGAGGCATGCTCAAGCAGATTGGAAAAAAATATTCAATTGGAGTATGTGAAGAAATTGGCAGGGATGAAGTTGGCTGTGGAGAAAGGAGAAGAAAAAGGGAAGAAAGGATGATAGGTGGAAGTCAGATTACACACAACTTTTAGCTCATAATAAAGATTTACATTTGCTCCTAAAATCAGTGGGAAATCATTCTGCAACTTCAAGTATTTTTATTTGAAGCCTCTGTGTATGGAATAGATTGAAAGCTAATTAATACACCATTGTAGAAAAAGCAAGCAAGAGATGATATCAGCATCTCTTTTGATGGTAACAATAGACATGAAAGAAATATGTACACAAAAACTACACTATAAATATGAGTAACTGATCTTTGACACAGGAGCAAAAAAACAATGTTATTTAGAAAGATAGTTTTTTTCCCAGCAAAGGATTCTGGAACAACTGGACATCCACATGCAACAAAATTAATCTAAACACAGATCTTATGCTCTTCACAAAAATTAGCTCAAAATATATCATAGACCTAAAGGTAAAATGTGAAAATATAAGACTCCTAGAAGGCAAGGAAAAATCTAAATGACCTTGGGTATGGAGATGTCTTTTTAAATACAGCATCAAAGACAGAATCTATAAAATGAATAATCAACAGGAGGAACTTCTTTAAAATGAAAAACATCTGCCCTGAGAAAGACATAGCCAAATGAATGAGAATGAAGCCACAGACTCAGACAAAGTAATTGCAAAAGAAAGACATGGTAAGGGATTATAACACAAAATATACCAAAAAATCTTAATATTCAATAATGAGAAAATGAGTAATTCAATTTATGAAATGATCAAGTGACTGACCAAAGAAGATATACAAATAACAAATGAACATATAAGAATATGCTCCATAAATGTCATTAGGGAGTTGAAAATTAAAATATAAATGAAATAGCACACTATGCACCTACTAGAATGGCCAAAATCCAGAAAAATGATAATATCAAATGCTGACAACCATGTGGAGCAACAGGAACTTTCATCAATTAGTAGTGATTTTTTTGTTTTTATTGGCAGTAGTGGTACAGAGGATTAAATCTAGGAACATTCTACCACTTTCCTATACCCCCAGACCTTTATATTTTTTATTTTGAAAAAGGGTCTCACTAAGTTGTAGAGGGTCTAAGTTTCATAGGCTGCTCTAGAACCTGCAATCCTTCTGTCTTGGCCTCCCAACAGTGTGGCAATTTCTTACAAAACAAAATATAATCTTACCATACTATCTAGCAGTCATGCTTTTTTTTTTTTTTTTTTTTTTTTTTGCGGTACTAGGGATTGAACTCAGAGGCATTCTATCTCCGAGCTATACCCCACCCTATTTTTTATTATTTATTTTGAAACCGAGTCTCACTAAGTTGCAGAGTGCCTCACTAGGTATAGGCTGGCCGCGAACCCGGATCCTCCGATCTCAGCCTCCCAAATGCTGGGATTACAAGTGTGCACCACCACGCCTGGCTCAGTCATGCTTTTTTGTATATATTCAAATGAATTAAAAACTTATGTCTACACAAAAACTTGCACATGACATTTATAGCAGCTCTATTTATTATTGCCCAAATTTGAAGGAAATGTCTTTCAGGTAGGTAAATGGAAAGTGTGGTACATCTTAGACATCGAATACTCAGTGCTAAAAGGAAATGTGTGATTAAGCCATGAAAGCCATGGAAGACACGAGATCCATATTTCCAAGTGAAAGAAGCCAATTTGAAAAGCCTACATACTGTATTATTCCATTTCTATGAGGTTCTGGAAAAGGCAAAACTATGAAGACAGTTAAAAGATCAGTAGTTGCCAGTAGTTATATATTTGCTATTATGCATTTGTCAAAACCTGTAGAATGAGCTGGCATGGTGGCACATGCTTGTAATCCCAGTACTTGGGAGGCTGAGACAGGAGGATCCAGGTTTGCAGTCAGCCTCAGATACTTAGTGAGGCTCTCCGCAACTTAGTGAGATCCTGTTTCACTAAGAATAAAAAATAGGACTGGGGGTGTAGCTCGGAGGTAGAATGACCCTGGGTTCAATCTCCAGTACTGCAAAACAAAACAAAACAAAAAAACAGCCTATAGAATATAATACATCAATAGTGAATCCTAAAACATAGTATAGATTTGAACAAAGATGATGCATGAATGTAGACTCATCAACTGTAACAAATGTACCACTCTGGTACAGAATGTCATCAGTGAGGGAGACTGTGCACCTGTGGAAGTAGTAGTTATATGGCAATGTTCTGTGCCTTCTGCTTAGTTTTGCCATAAACCTAAAACTATTCTAAAAATAAAGTCTCTTTTAAAGAAAAAACCCTAAACTATCACTACAATCCCTATCAAAATACCAATAATGTTATTTACAGATGAGGGAAAAAAATCTAAAATTCACAGGGACCTACAAAAGAACCAGAATAGCAAAAGTCATCCTGAACAAAAAGAACAAAGCTGAAGGTATCACAACACCTGATATTATAACATTTACAAAGCTATAGAAACCCAAACTGTGTGGTACTTGATTAAAAATCGAATGGAACAGAATAGAGAACTCAAAAATCAATCAATCAACGCACATATAACCAATTTTTTACAAAGGTGCCAAGAATATACACTGAAGAACCGTATTCAATAAATAGTGCTTAAAAGTTGAACAAACATTTGCAAAAGAATAAAACTATATCCATGTTTCTCGTCACATACAAAAGACAAGCCAGATATAATGGCACAATCCTGTAACCCCAATACTCTGGAGACTGGAACAGGAGGATCACAGATTTAAGAATAGCCTCACCTAGTTAGTGAGACTCTCAGCATTCTAGAAAGACCCTGTTTCTAAAATATATATATATATATATAGCTTGGAGTGTAGCTCAGACTTAGAACTTCCTTGGGTTCAATCCCTAGTAACACACACACACACACACACACACACACACACACACACACACACACACCATCAACTCAAAGTAGATCAAAGACCCAAATGTAATGCCTGAAACTATGAAATTAGTAGAAGAAAATTTAGAGGGAAATTTTTAAACTTTGGTGAAAGTAAATATTTTTTATAAGATCCAAAAGCACAAGAAACAAAAACTAAAAATAGACAAACAAGATTATAGCAAACTAAAAAGCTTCTACACAGCAAAGAAACTACCAACAGAATAACGAATGTCCAGAAGAATGAGAGAAAATATTTGCAAACTATTTACCTCTAACAAAGGATTCATCCAGAATATATTAAAAAGTTGTAAGGAATTTTTTTTTTGGCAAATGACAGTGTTGGTCTTCACACAATGGAAACAAGTGTTGGGATTATACACTGGGATTTTCTCACATTTTAATATGAATTTGACAGCCAAACAAAAGCATATGGGAGTAGAAAAATGCTGAACACATACCAGAAAATGTAAATTTTCTAGAAATCTGAAACAACCTATAATTTAAGGCCTGGCAGCACACCTTCTATTGAGGGAATTCCATATTTTTTAAGTAGTACACATTTGATCCTTTCGGTAACTCATTCTAGATAGTCAGTTCTCAAAACATGTCCAGTTCTGATACTACATGGTAGTAGGCATTTTTCTTTTCTGTTGCCTCATTGTTCTTTTCCCCCTCATTCTTTTCGAATTACTTTCCACAAAGTCATTCTTCAGGAAATTTATATGTGGCTATTTCAAAGTATAACATGTAAAGTAGGTAACTGCATTATTTTATTATAGATTAACTGAGAATTTACTGTTTGAAGTATGATATAAAGGGAGAAATAACCATCCAGAGAGAGAGAGAGAGAGAGAGCAAGAAAGGTCAGAGTGAATTGTTACTGTTCGGATATTGAATGTTCTCCCAAAGCTCATGTGTTGAAAGCATTTTCCCCATTTCAGCATGGTTCAGAGGTGGGACATGGCCAGAGAAAACAGTTCACTGGGAGTGTGGCCTTAAGAACTGTACCTGCCCTGGCCTCCTCCTCTCACTCTCTCTGCTTCCAGCTGCCCTGAGCAGCTGCCCTTTGCCCCACGATGCCACTGATGTTTCAGGCTTGAAGGCAGCTATTCATGGACTGAGCTTCTGAAACTGTGAGCCAAATAAAGCTTTCCTCCTCTAAATTTTTTTTCCAGGTACTTTGGTCACAGCGAATACCATGAATGTTGGAGAGCTTTATGTAAAGGTCTCAGGTCCTCTACAAAATAATACAAATGTTAAAATAAACAGACTTGGGACTAAGAATTCCCCAACCAATCAGGATCTCATCTGGAGAGATTTTAGCATAGTAAACATCTTGGTTAACACAAAGTCTAGTCCAAGATGTTGAGGGCACTGTAATGGAATCCCTGATCATGATCAGTTGAGTGATCAGTATGGCTGTGAAACTCAGTAATGAAAACTGGCAGCCCTGGCCTGTGTTGACCACATCTGTAGACCCCCCCCATCGGTGACCTATCCCATGTCAGCCCTCTGCCTGCAATTTCTGAGGCACAGTGGCCAAGCAAAAAATGTATGAAAAGGTTACACATTATAAAGGGAGACATGGATAAACTCATAATTTTCAAACCGTGTGAAACACATGTTCCCCAGGTAAGACCTTCCACTAAATGTCAGACCAGAGTGAATTCTTAAAGCTGAGTTATAAAGCTCTGAAAATGGAGTTTATAATGAAAATGTTGACAGGCTCTTGGAGCCACTGTACTATAGAAAATTTAATATGTCACCTTGTTTTACAAGATTTTACTGGCATGGGAGAAAATTAAAACATTTAACATCTTTCACTTCACCAAATTGCTTTCTTCCTCCAAACTGTGGTGCCATTTGTAGTGCTATTTCATTTATAAACACCCTTGTTATTGTCTCTGAGCCTAACACACACTCTCAACTCTACATTCACTTTTTTTTTTTGTTTTGCGGTACTGGGAATTGAACCCAGGGGCATTCTGCCTCCAGGCTATGCCCCCAGACCTATTTTTTATTCTTTATTGTGAAACAGGGTCTCACTAAGTTGCAGAGGGCCTCACTAAGTAGCTGAGGCTGGCCACGAACCCGGATCCCCCCGTCTCAGCCTCCCAAGTACTGGGATTACAAGCATGTGCCACCATGCCTGGCTTACGTTCACATTTTCTTTCAAAAGTACTAAAATGCTTATTGGGAGCAGGGCATGGTAGTATGTGCCTGTAATCCCAGTACTTGTGATGTTGAATCAAGAAGATAAAATGTTTGCGGACAGTCTCAGGAAAAGAATGAGATTCTCAGTAACCTATCAAGACCCTGTTTCTGAACAAAAAATAAAAAATGGTAGCTTGGAAGTAAAATGTCCCTGGAATCAATCACCAGTACCACACAAAAATTAAGTAAATAAATAAATAAATAAATAAATATGCTTATTGGGCAGCATTATCTATGTTGTAGTCTTATATTTTCTAAAGGCATGTTATATTATAAGAATTATAGTGGCAAAAAGGCTGAAATCATTTACCTAACTACACAGGCAACATAAATAATGCTGATCATTCAAATATTTTCTAGGAAAAGCCTTTCGAAAGCCTTTTTTTTAAGGAGAAGCGTTTGTATTACAAGTCATTTACGCAAATTAGGCAGGAGGGAGAATAAGACTTAGAAAAGATAGCTTTGTTGGAAGAAACAAATTTAGACCTTCTGGCAAAATAAGATGACTGCTTGCATATTTTAATAAAAGTCTAGAGCAAGTATAAAATGGGGGATAATTTTCTAAGTCAGTTTTGAGTAATCAAGATTTTATATGAAAATAGCTATTAATCCAAATCATCATTAGTCTGAATTATTTAACCCTAGGAACATCTTTATGTTTTTTTATGACCATTTACTTTGATGGATGTTAAAGGCCACTTGTGGTAACCAGCCAACTTGCTGTTCACATGCTTTTGTAGAAGCAGAAGAGAGTCCCATAGTTTTCTAGTGCAGAGAAACTCTTCAAAGCCATGACGAACTTTATTCCTGACTTAGGCTAAAGGAGAATTAAGTGGTGTACTTCATCATCAAAGAATAAAATTAAATCCTGGAATATCATGCAATTACTGTCTAATACAGTCATTATTATATTAATCCTTACTATTTCAGGCAGGGATATCAATTCTACACTACTAATGTTAAAAGCTTCAAAGAGGCTTGCAGAGCGTTGCATTTTTGCACAGGGTCTGTCTGGACAAGGAAGGACCAGCCTCTGCATGGGAACGGGCCAGATACTCAGACAGAAGCAGGACACAGGACTTGTGTTTCCACTTAGGAAAAGACGCGTTATTCGTGGGGCAGCTTCTTCTTCCTTCTTCCTTCTTTCTTCTTCTTTTGTGGTATGGGGAATTGAATATAGGGGCATTCTACCTCCAAGCTATATTCCCAGCCCTCTTCATGTTTTTGTTTTGAAAGAGAATCTCACTAAATTGCCAAGAGTCTTGCTACATTGCTGAAACTGTCTGCTAATCCTAATCTGAGATCTTCCTGTCTCAATGCCACTATGCCCAGCTTCATTGGGGCTTCTCTCACCCAATATGCTGCAAGGGACTTCAATACCATCCTAATTATTTTCTGTTTTTCATAAAGGTCCACTTACTGAGTTCTTACTATTTTCCCATCCTTCTGCTAAGCATTATTTATCATTACAACAATCTTATAAGACATTACCCTCTAGATCCATTTTATAGAAGAGAAAACTGGGTTTAAACCATTCCCATATATGACTCAAATTTATAGAACCAGTGAATGACTACATATAGGTTCCAAAGTCCTGTCTGGTTCTGAAAATCAGGCTCCTAACCACCTATTACACCATTTAACTAATCAGGTTCTAAAGAGCTTACCCTCTTAGAGAAGCTAAGATGGATGCAATGTGATCTGTGTCTTCATGAGTCACTGACCAGCTCAGGAGTTGTGTGTGTAGAAATACTGTAAGGGTACAGTGTAGTGGGCTCCATGCGATGACAGGAGGAAGTACAGGCGACTGTGAACACAAAGAGGATAGAACCTCTCCTCACCTGAAGATGGGCTCTAAGCTCTGAGTCTCAAAAACTTTTTAAAAAGACAGAATTAGCATGATGGATGACAAAGTAAAACATACAAAATAATATCAGAATAATATCAGCAAAGCCATGGGCCAACTGCTATAAAACAAAGGGATGTGTGAGTTTGAAATTTACTTATTTATTTATTTATTTATTTATTTATTTATTTATTTATTTATTTATTACGGAACTTGGGATTGAAACCAGGGGAACTTTACCTCTGAGCCCTTTAAAATTTTTATTTTGAAACAAGTTCTTTTCTGGTGTGTGTGTGTGTGTGTGTGTGTGTGTGTGTGTGTGTGTGTGTGTGTCATCAGGGATTGAACCCAAGGGCATTCTACCTCTGAGCTACACTCCCAGCCCTATTTTTTATTCTTTATTTTGAAACAGGGTCTCACTAAGTTGTGGAGAGCCTCACTTAGTAGCTGAGGCTGGCTGCAAACAGGGATCCTCCTGTCTCAGCCTCCCAAGTACTGGGATCACAAGCGTGCACCACCATGCCCGGCTTAAATAAGTTCTTGCTAAGTTATCATGTGCTGATCTCCAACCTGTGATCCTCCTGCCTCAGCCTCACAAGTACTAGGATTAAAGAAATGTATTACCAAACCCGCTTGTATTTGGTGATTTAAAAGGAGGCCAGAGATGTAGTCAAGAGCCAGATACTGGAGGGCCTTTAAGCTATCAGAAAGAGTTTCCAATTTTCTATAATTTGCTGATATCACTCAATGCCATTTTGACATGTATAAAGAGGCTTGGATTACTTAATGGAGACTATGGGTAGCCTTAACATCATATCAGTTCACTGATGATATTACTAGAAACTTCCTTTCATAGAAAGCAGGAAGGAAACACATCAGTACAGGAAAACTGCAGATCAAAAGAAGATGTAATATTCTAGGTGGATATATACATATATATGGTTTTCTCTGATAAACACTGTGACTATTAATAGTGTCAACTCATCACTAATGCTATTGGACTAAGTAATAATTGTCAATGATATTTGCAAATTAAGGAGAAGCCAGCTCTATTTATTCAGTTAATGGCAATAAGACAAATTATGGCTTCTTTTTTTTTTTTTTTTTTTAACTTTTGAGACAGTCTAAGTTGCCAAGGCTGGCCTCAAACTTGAGATCATCCTGCTTCAGCCTCTTGAATAGCTGGGATTACAGATGTACAACACCATGCCTGGCTCAGCTTTTGAGTTTTGGGTCCAGGCTAACAAAATATTCCTGAATCTCTACCAGTGTCTATTAAAATGCTCAAACACTTTGATTCAATGACCTTGTTGCTAGGTATCTGTCTTAGCTTGTCAAAGATACATGGGAATGGGAATCCAATAAATATATATATATATATATATATATATATATATATATATGTAAATGTAAATGTATTATTAGCAAGCGTAAAAATAGCTATCAGTATATGATGGTAAACCATGAAATACTACGTATAAATTCAAAAGTATGAGATTGACCAGGAAGAACAATAATACATGTCTGCAATGTATCATTACATAAAAATAAGCCACAGAATAATATTTACAGGGTAATCAGATGCTGTCTCATTTGTGTTAAAAATAAACAATGCAGACAGAATGTAGACTAGTGTTTTCTAGGACATGAGGGGAGGAAAGAATGGGAATGACAAAAATGTTCTGGAATCAGACGGTGGTGATGGTTGCACTTTATGGATATTCTAATAATGACCGAATTATGTATCTTCAATGAGGGAATTTTATGATAACATATAAAGTATTTCTCAATAGGCACAAGCAAACTCTAGATATTTGCCATGTTCATATGGAGTCAACAGATCCATCCATCTATATTATCTGCAACTGTATTTTACAAACCCAGGTGCCTCCTAGGCTGGGACTCAAGTGGAAATAACCTTAGAGAAATAGCCACAATATTAGTTCATAAAATGCCCAATGCATTGTGGGATCCAAAGGATATCCCTGGAACAAGTGCCTGGTTGAAAAAAATGCTAATTATTTTTATGCCATGTTCTAGCTTTTAGAGATGAATTCCCCTTTGCAAGAGGGGCCACAAAAATCCAATCCAATAAAATCAACCAGCACTGAAATTTTATGTTGAAGCTCTATAGGCTTTATTAATCTTTAACACACTTTCTTAAATAGGCTCTTTGGTGAAATGTTCTGGGTGGGATCTCACTAAATGAACCTGATGAGTACCCCTTTTTAAGGGTGGTAAACTCAGGGTTACAAGAACTTTTCTTTTGGTATAAAGCAATTCTGAAAAGGATGTGTAATAGAACAGTAATAGTATAGGGGTTGCAAATCAAAAGGTGTATATTATGAATATGGTGTTCATCAATAGATTTAACATATAAAGGTTATGATAGGGAAAGCCATCTCAATGGAAAGGTGAGGGGGGGTAGTCTGTTCTGTGCTTGTGTCTAAATATAGGTTAGCATATCTATAGTGTAACCCCAATCACTTAACAATGTATAGATATTTTCAGAATATACAAATACAGAAGCCAGATGTGTTTTATTACCAGTAACTGAGTAAATGGAGCCGGCTTCACTGAGACACTGTGAAGCATGCAACTCTGCCACTCTGCAGCCACAAAACCTTGGTGCTTAACTGCCCTGCAGAAATGAGAGCCTCACAGCTCCGTTTGATCCAGTTACAGCAGGGGCCTCCACACCTGAGCTGCATGGCTCTAGCACTGAGGGTCACAGCTCTGTGTGTGTGTGCATGTGTGTGTGTGTGTGTGTGTGTGTGTGTGTGTGTTCATTTTCAGTATATTTTAAAATACAGAGATAAATTTGGGACCTACTGTGATTATTTAATTGCTATCAAAATACTTGCCACTATTTTAACTTTTTTTTTTATGCTAAACTCAAGATTCCATGTCCCAAACAAGTCATTCCCTGCTTCAAGAATATGTGGCTGCTTCAGGGAGTATGTGACTCTCACCTCTATCAAATAATAGACATATTTATTGATTATGAGATAAATGGCTAATTAATTTGTTTGCTTATTATAGGTACAGATTACAAATAGAGAATTAGACTATTAAAATGATAATCTCTTAGAGATGAATAATTGTGTCAGTATTTGCAGTTAGTACTTTCACCTATAAATATTGCTGCTCATGACAGAAAAGATTAAGATGATTAAGTACTATAAACAGAGATTTTCTATGTTTTTCTTTAGCTAATTAGTTAGTTGTTTTCTAGAATATTTCCCTGGTTTAAATTTCTTCTTACTTTGTAGAAAAACCTTGCATGTATATAAATATCACAATTCAAAGGTTCTTTATAAAGTATTCAATTTAAATATTAAATGTTTACTGTGGATAGAAAATAACAAGAACAATTAGTAACAGATAAATTCATAAAAGCAAAAATACCTTAATTAATTCTTTATTAGTCATAATTTCATCAGATATTTCCTTATATGCTACCTAACCCATCTACGTAACAATGCATAATACGACCCCCAGATGTGAACGGTTTCTTTCTGATCTTCTATCTTTCTTTGAATAAAAAAGCTACCTTTTACTTAGTTTCCCTAAAAAAGGTTATAAGATCTCATTGTGCTAGGTGATCCCGGGGGAAGAAATGTGAGATACAGAGTCACAGAAAATAATATGAATAAACAGACCCTGCTGACCATACCTCCTTTTTGTCAGAACATCAGTTTCTCCTCAACTATTTATTTCCTTCATCAGACTTAAAATACATACATCCCCCAAGTCTTTGGGTCTTCATTTCTGAAGACTCCTGGGCCAGTTTGGTTAAATAAATGTGTTGTGTTTTCTCTTGCTAACCTATCTTTTCTTACTGGGGTGTCTGCATGACTTTGTGATAGGTGAGGGGAAGACGTTATTTTTTATTTCTAATATCCCTGTGATTTAAATCTTAGCCCCACTTTTATCAAGAAATTAAATTTTTATATTCCAAAATGGTCTTCTAGAATTCAAAGGAGTCTTTGGTTACTATCACCTAGTTATTTTAGATATTACTCTTTACTGTTCATTATAGAAACAGCAAAAAGCACACTGTCTATAGCTTAAGCGATGAATAAAAGAACAGTGCTCTTAAGATACTGATTAAATTTGGAATGAATAATTAGCTATTTCCATTGTCCCATGAACTAGGATTCACAACAAAGGAGAGGAAATGAAAGGTTGGAAGATTTTTTTTAAAGTTATTTTGTTGATGTTTCTATTATAAAAAGCCCTGTCAAGTTTTCTATTGTAATTTTTATAATGCAGAAGATGCCTTTCCACTCTGCATATTTTTCAGGAATATATTTCTATTCTAATTTTATTGCAGAGTTAATTGAGTTGAAGGAGGAAACTAAAACCCTAATGTTTAAAATGCAATTGTTTAAGTTGAGGGTGTGAGGGTATATGGGTGAGTAGGCATTGGGGCCATCAGTGATTATCTCAATTTTATTTGGCAATAAAATTAAAGGAAAATAAGATTAGTACACATAGACCACTTACCTACTGCAACCCATTTCTTCCTTAGATTTTCTTTTTCTTTCACGTTTTAACCACCAAATAAAGGGAACATTTAGCTAAATAGAGATGATTAGGATCATTAAGAAATACAGAGTCAGAACAATTTATTTTCCTGCTGATCATGTTGAACACAAACAATATTCTTATCTGTGTAAAATGAAAAGCTGTGCTTTGTAACTGAACCTTTCCAAAATAGAATTTTCGGAGTATTCAAGGGCCCTGGGATACATTTTCCAAACTGCATCACTGGATGAACTTGACCTTCTAGGCAAGATTCTTATATTTGCTCCTGTAGAGAGAAGGAATGTGAGCATTTCTCTTGCTGTTTCCTTTATATAACATTTGAGTGACCTGAGGCAATGTAGTTTATTCTCCCTTCCTCTCAGACAAGCTCCTTTTTCTGCTTCCTTTTAAGTAAGAACGGAAAGGTCAGGTTATCATTTCATGAAATGCTTCTTTCTAGCTTCTCTCACCATAATATGCTTTCACTAATTATTTCATAACTCATTTAAATGGGAGGCATTCTGGAAGGGAATTCACTGAAACAACTCCTTGAGCAACTAATTATTTTTTTTAAGCACAGGGGAATTTTAATTACAATGCCTGTATTATTTAAAAGCAGGGTGAGACAATTTGCATCTTGAAACATATAATAGGGAAGAAAAAAATATGTCCCTGAATGAAATAACAGCTCAAGTAAATGCAATTTAGTTGGCCTTTTATTTTCTTGATTTTCAAAAAAAAAAAAAAAAAAAAAAAACAGGGGTGGATATGCAAACTTGGCTTGGATCATAGAATCACTTACAAAGATAAAAGGTAGCCAAATTGTATTCCTAGAAGACTATATATGAGTTTATTTTAAAAATTAGATGTTCTCTGTTTTTCAGGAGACATTTAGCATGTGCCATTAGTGAATGTATAACTATAAGAGCAAAATCCTCTAATTTCAAAAGAAACCATTAAAATCATATTGTTTCCCCCATGGAACTGATATTTTCAAATGACTAAATTTAAAGTAAAATAAATTATTACTTTCCCTTAGTTATAATTTAGAGAGTTTAATTGACTAAAAACAAGCTACTAATGACTGAATGAGAAACATTCAGTGTCTTTAACTCTAGTCCTTTGACTGAAACGCAAAGTGATAAGGGAGTATTGTGTGTCCAGAGTTAGACAATCTACTTTCCAGTCTCTGTCCACAGAAAGGCACTTACCCACTTTCCCTCTGTTTTCTGTCAACTAAGGTATCCACGTCACTGAGCTTTTTGAGCATTACAAAGTAATGCATATAGATATACTTTTTAAAGAGCTATAAAAAGTAATTCAGTGGTTTTATTACTGAAAAAAAATACTGAAAAGTTAGCCAAAATTAAATCTGACTGGACACAGTGTTCTATAAGGTATCCTGCAGTTGGTGTTACTTGACTGGAGAAGGGAACATCTCATTCTATCTCCAAAAGTGTATCTGTAAGTAGAAGTAGCATGTAGGTCCCAACTGTGCTCCTCAGAGATTGTAGGAGAAGTTTGTGGGAAAATAGCTGTGTGGGTGAGCAGGTGTGTGGCTGAGTGGGCAGATGGTCATGTTTATGTGAGTGCATGTGAAATAAGGTGGGTCTTTCAGGACTGTTCAGAGCAGCTCTGTTTCATTTGTTTTTTTGTTCATACTGATGTTTGTGTTTGTCAGCTTACTGTCACTATAACAAACTACCTGAGCAAAACATCTCAAAGGAGGAAAGCTTCATTTTTGCTCCTCATTTCAGAGGTTTCAGTCCATGGTTGGCTGGCTTCATTACATTGGGCTTAAGGGGAAGCAGAATACAGTGATGAAACAGTGTAGTAGAGGAGAGTTGCTCACCTCATGGTAGCCAAGAAGGAGAGAAAGAGGAAGAGGCCAAAGCAAAAAAACAAGGTCCCCAAGGGCACATCCCTAGGGTCCACTCTCCTAAACTAGGTCCTACCTCCTACCATTTTCACCACTTCCTAATATGCCATTAAAATGATGAATTCATCAATGAATTAAACCACTGATGAGGTCAGAGCCCTCATTATCCAGTCTCCTCCTACCCCTGCCCAAGGTAAACACTGCTGCTTTGGGGACCCAGCCTTTAACATATATCTAAACCATAACAATGTCGATTATTTTTCTGGGAGGAAGGGAACAGTTATGTGAAAATCCCAGTCTAGACTAGATAATTCCTATGGATCTCACTTGGGTGACTCTTTCTTAGTTGAAAGGGCATTAAGGACAATGAGAAGAATACCTCAAGTCTTTTGTAAATAAGATTGCAACAGTTGTTCTATTTAGAACTCCTGGTCTAGCCAGTACAAATGTATTTTCTGTATTGATATAATTATAGACTAACTAGGCAAAACATGAGTCTTTTAGCCAGAGAGATTTTAGTTCTGTTTGCCAAAAAACTGCATGGATTCAACTTTATGAAAAATAAATTCAGGCCTGTCAGTTGTGTTCATGAGTTGCAAAGGCAGCTATTTGATCCAAGATTACAATATTTATGGCTCCGGATTTGTAGCGTATATCCCGTTCAACAGATGTTTTTTATCCTCACAAGAGAAATATCAAAGTTTGTTAGTTACGAATAGTGATAATTGTAATAACACAGTAATAACCATTCTTAGGATTATTTATATTACTCTTGCTTTGCACTAGAAGTTAACATCTTAGGTGTCACTAAAGAGTCACTACAGCCTTATGAGGTAGCTTACTATTGTACTTGTTAAATGGAAGATAATCCAGAGGCTTGCTTGGCTGATACCTTTGGAGTAACAAAATGGGTTTGACGAGATGCATCTTCATCTTGATATCATGGGTTAGGGAAGAAATGTGGAACTAGCACACAGGTTCTTTTTTTAAAGTGGCATATGACTATTCTAACATGGAACTATTAAAATCATTAATAGTTAATTTGTAGACCATTGCTGTATAAAACAAATTCCAACTCAGTCTATCTTGAATATATTTATAGATGCACAGATATAGGGAAGTTTAACTTATCTGGTCAAATTCACAAAAGAAGGAGAGGGATAAAGGAAGAAGAGAAGGGAAGGGGAGGGGAAGATGACAAGAACAGAGTTCTCCATATGTGGCATAAAGCCTCTGTCTTCATTGGCAAGATACATGTCTACTAGCAAACATGGCAGATAATTTATTAGGTATACAATGGAGAGAGTGTAGAAGAAGCTCAATAGATAAATGAAGTCCAACTCTGCATCTCTCCTCAAGCTCAGTCTTAGGGTAAAACAGAATACATGGCAGAGAAAGACCGCAGCATTTTAGATTATAACTAATTGGACAAAAATTAAATTCTCAAGTTCCAACCAGTACTGTTCAAGTTGCTTTCAAATAGAGATTTGATAACCCAGGTTTTCTTTACTAATTGAACTTAAAATTGCCAGAAACACCCACAGTCATTAGCCTGTTACACTGTGACTTTTAACAAGGTATTGGATGGGATGGTAGTCCTCTGTTTATCTTTCCTACTCTCCTTCCTTCCCCAGTCAAGTGTGCACCGAGGGTTTAAATAGCACTTGAGAAGTTCCTAGAAAATAGGAAGAATGACACATGGCAGGACCATTACATAAAATGTTCTGACCGAGTAAAGACAGATTTCATTTGCCACATTTCTTTTTATCAAAAGACACTTTGAGAAGGCAAAAATGGAAGAGGGGCATTATATTAAATGGGCTCTACACTGCACCTGAGGGTACAGAACAGAATTTTTTTTTTTTTTAACTCAAGCAAAGCTGGCTGTTACCTTTTAGTGGTGACTGGTTTATTGACTGCTAATGCTTTAAAAATGAGATTAAATCAGGTCCATGGTCTTTATTACAAGGAAGATATATGCCCCTTGTGAATTCTCGTGGTTTGGCAATCTTAACCTCAGCAGACATAACACTGATGTATTCTGTGTTGCCAAACAGCCTGGTAAGTGTTTAAAATGCTGTGAACAGCCTTATTGCCTTGAAATGATACAATCTAATATTAGATTGCAACTCAATGACTGAATCCGTGAGCTTATCCTTGTACAGAATACTAAAGTCAAAGCCACTTTATTTTAATATCACAGAGGGAAGGAATCATTCTTCATTTCGCCATCGAAACAGAGAACACATAAAAGTGAATCTAGATTACAGGAAAACTGAAACCACAACATATCAGGCCGTTTTCATTAACAGTGTGGATGCAGCGGCTTTTTGGTAATAGGGCATCAAAATGCCAGTCTGATTCATCTGCCTTGGCACCGCAACTTTGGTACTGCCCACAGCTGATGGGTGGGATCTATGCGTCCAGAGGTCCACAAATGACAGAGTCAAACTGCACCCTTTCCACTTCCTCTGGAACATTCTAGAAATGTAACTTCTGCCCAATTCCCAGCACTTGTTCCACTTAATCAATCCTAATTGTCATTGATGTTCATTCCTCTGTACATTTTACATTCATCAATCAAATTTCAGACAGCTGTCACTCACAGGTTCCAGGTGGCGTGTACCTTTTTTCATGGTCAGGGTGCCATCTTACCTGTCTCTCCAGTCTGCCGATGCTTAAGCAGGCAAGGTTACTTCTAGGTAGGGTGACCAAAACTAGTTTTAGCTGGCACTGAAGGGCTTCTCAGGACACAGGATATAGGGTAGATCAGAATGATTGGCTACTCTGTCTGCTAGTAAGAACCCTACCCACCAGGACTTCTTTGGAAAAGAAAAATCTGGTTTAACTGGTTAAAAAATAGTCTGCATTAGTCATGACTGCTAGAAAGAAGTACCATAGACTGGATGGCCTACAAAGAAAAGAAATTTATTTTTCACTGTCCTGGAAGCTGTAATTCAGAGATCAGTGTGCCATGCCTGGTTTCTGGTGAGGGCCCTCTTCTGGCCTACAGAGAAACAGTCTTTTTGTCATGTCCTCATAGGACAGAAAGGAATGAGAGAGTTCTCCAAATTCCCCTTTACAAGCGTGCCCATCACCCTCATGATCTAACCATGTCCGAATGTCCCACCTCCTGATACTGTCTACATTGGGAGCTTGGATTTCACCACAGGAATTCTGAAGGAACAGCATTGGGTATATAACAGAGTCCTTAGTAGAGAAAAGAATCTACACACAAGAAATTAGCAGATAGCTGGGTTTGGAGACTGATGGCATAAATTTGGAATCAGATTCTTTATCACATTGACTGACAAAATCACTTCTTCAAGATTTCAACTTACTAGAACTATCACCAGAAGAATATATGGGGGAGTAGTAGTCCTACCACATTGGTCTAGTTATTTCAACTATTATTTTTAAAAATGAGTTATTATTATGATTGGTCTTCCAGGATGGGAGTAGACTAAATAAGATGAAAGGAAAGGAAAGGATGAAAAGTCTAATTATTAGCTCCTTCCTTCCTTCCTTCCTTCCTTCCTTCCTTCCTTCCATCCATCCATCTCCCAAGAATTCAAGATTAAGTTTTGAAACAGCCCTTCAAGTCTACTTATCCATTTGACAGCATAGATTTATTTCAGGTTGGATATGTTTGCCTTGTTTAATGTTCCATACCACATTCTAAAAATAAATCACAGCCCAACTTTTAGTTGAATCATCATAGAAACAAGTAAAAGCAAAATATGTTTTTTCTCCCTACAGCTCTAATTCTGCAAGAGCAATAAGAAATAATTATGATCTTCCTATCAGTCAGAGTAGTAGTGCAGAAATAGCAATGTCATGGATTCCAGAACATTCCACTCTCTTTTGTTAGAGTCTACATGTCATTCATGTATCCAGATGAAAAGCAAAAATATTGAGCTTATCATTCAGCTATTGAGCCAATTTTATCAAGCACTGAGATATTTGGAAGCATGGGTGGAAATTATTATTTTTCACTTGAAATCCATATGTTATAGGTCACACCATACAAAGATTCAATATTAGTTAGGTAGAATTAATCAAAAATTTACTTTCTAATATTTATCTATTAATGAAAACTCCTCCTATAGACATAACAGTGAATCAATTTGATCAAACTTTGTTTTAAAAAAATTTCATAATACTATTGTGATTATTGAAATTATACTGTTTCTTAAGTTAATTTAAGGGGAAAAGTCAGTCAAAAGAAAAAGACAAAGAGACATGAATCTTTTTACATCTTTCCTTTTTCTCAAAAAATGTATGTTTGTGAGTAAGAAAATAAATCAGTATAGCCATTATGTAAAACAGTATAGACATTCCTCAAGAAATTAAAAATAGATATACTATAAGATGTAGCAATCTGACTACCAGGTGAATGTATTCAAAGGAAATGAAATCAACATCACAATGGATATCTCTACTCCCATGTTTATGACACATTATATACAATAACCAAGAATCATCCTAAGTGTCCCTAAATAGATAAGTGGATAAAGAAAATGTGGCATATATACAAAAGGGGATATTATTTAGTCTCCAAAAAGAAGGAAGTCCATTATTTTTGAAAACATGGGTGAATCTGGAGGATATTATTACAAGTGAAATAAGTCAGGGAAATTAAGATAAATATTGCATTATTTCACTTACATGTGGAAACTAAACAGTCAAAAGCATAAACTAGGGCATAAAATGGTAGGAATCAGAGGCTAGTGTGGTGGGAGGGTGTGGAATGGGAAAATGTTTGCCAAAGGGTATATATTTCAGTTGAGTACATGTCTAATATCTCCTACACAGCATGATAGCCATAGTTAATAAGTGTAATGTACATTTCAACATTGCTAAATGAGTCATTTTAAGTATGCTTAACAAGAACAAAAAATATAAGTTTGTGAGGTGAGGGGCATGCTAATTATCTCAATATAATCATTCCACAACATATACATGTAGCAGAAAGCACCACATTACAGCACATAAAAATACAATTATTCAATAAAAACAAAAATATTTTTACATTTGCGTCACTTCTACAAAGATTATTTTCTTACCCCCCCCCAATAAAAAAGAATCAGAAGAGATGGAGAGGAAGGGGAGAGGATAGTTTCCACCTACCTGCTACTGCAACCTTTGCTATCCGACTAATAATCGATCCAGAGTCTCCCAAAGACGCCTCGCATTGGTAAAGTCCCTCATCTGGCTTATGGTGTCTGGAATGAAATATGTTTTGTATCAGCAGAGACCCATTTGGAAGTTGTTGCTTCCTCTCGTCCATTCCGAAGGCGAGGTAGATGCCATCTTTCTTCCACTTGATAACTGGAACGCCTCCATCTGATTCTGCGGAACAGTTCAGGAGAACGTTCCCTCCCCGCATCGTGACCGCATCTGAAGGTTCCGACAGGAAGCGCAGGGACGTGAAAGCTTTAATTTGGAAACCTGAAATAAGAGCACAGGGAAATATTATTTGTTCATATGTTCAAAGAAATCTAGGGCTAAATTTCTTGCCTTTCCAAGTGTCCGAGAATAAGTAAACTTAAAATCATGGATATCGGGTTAAGCTAAAGAAGTTCTCAGTGAGGTAGCCACAATTAATGAAACAACTGGCCCCCTGAATAATACGATGATAAATAAGACTTTGCAAATTCCAGATGTGGATATCGTCTCATATTTGTCAATTCTTTAAAATTTAGTCAGAAATTTATTATTATTATTATTATTATTATTATTATTATTATTATTAGTCTGGTGATAATGTGTTAGGGAAATTCTATGTCTAAGCTTCACCCCCAGCTCTATTTTATTTTTATTTCAAAACAGGATCTCCCTAAGTTGTTAAGGCTGGCCTTGAACCTGCGGTCTGGTATTACAAATATGTGCCACCACACCCAAATTATTTTCCAAATTAAACCAGATACTTTAAAGTAGCAATAGTCAGTAGTGTGGTAGCGAGAGCCGGGCGTGGTGGTTCACGCTTGTAATCCCAGCATTCGGGAGGCTGAGACCGGAGGATCCGGGTTCAAGGCCAGCCTCAGCTACCTAGTGAGGCACTCCGCAACTTAGTGAGACCTGGTTTCAAAATAAAGAATAAAAAATAGGGCTGGGGGTATAGCTCGGAGGTAGAATGCTTCTGAGTTCAGTCCCCAGTACCGAGAAAAAAAAAAAAAGTAGTGCGGTAGCTAAGATTTCATGGATTATTTCTATATTTTTATTCAGTTAATAGTATCTATTAATTTTCTTTAAAAAATAACCTTCTCAATATAAGGTTTTATAAAAATAAAAATCAACCCAATAATGTGGGCAATGTTATCTAGAACCAAGCTCAGGTGGGTTGTAAAATAGGTAAATTCCATCTGCAGACGAAGGTCAATAAAGCTACTACCTAAAATCCCTGGAGTGTCTTAATTTCCATCAAAATGTTTCCCATGGGTCTGGATATCTAAAAGAATATTATAGTTGGATTATAGTTTTTCATAAATAAACATAAGGAATTAACAGGAGGAATGGAAAGTCATTTAAGAATCCTGAGGGGATGAAGCCAGTATGATAAAAGTATGTTCTTTTTGAGGCTTGCAGTAACAGCATTAGTTAGAACACTTTGTTGTTGAATCAGACCTTGAAATGTTCTCAGGAGGTCATGGACTGACCTTTCCCTCAGACCAGTGTACACCTAAATCATTCAAGGCAAAATACTTCCAATGTCAATTTGAACTATCTCTAAGGCTAAAGATTCTACATTGTTCCTTAATATTTTGTTTTCAATATTTAATCATTCTTAGAGTTGAACAGAATTTTTTGGCCATGATTTAATCCCATTTTCTCTTGAACAACCTGGTGTGAAAAAGTAGAAGAGAGATGGTCATTTTCTTGTCATGGTCCTTTATTCTTTGTGTGTTTGTGTGTGTGTGTGGGGGGGGGGGGGGTTACTAGGGATTTAACCCAAGGGTATTCTGCCTCCAAGCTATACCCCCAGCCCTTTTTGTTTTTTTGCTTTGAAACAGGGTCTTTTTAGGTTGCTGAGAGTCTGGCTAAGTGCCTAAGCCTGATCTTGAACCTACAATCCTCCTATCTCAGCATCCCAATTCCTGTGGGGGTGGGGGGTTACAAGGGTATTCTACCATGCCCTAAAGAGTACACTATTCTTTTTTTTTTTTTTTTTTTTTTTTTTGCGGTACTGGGGATTGAATCCAGGGGCATTCTACCTCCGAGCTACACCCCTAGCCCTATTTTATTCTTTATTTTGAAACAGGATCTCACTGAGTTGCGAGAGCCTCACTAAGTAGCTGAGGCTGGCCGCGAACCCAGATCCTCCAGTCTCAGCTTCCCAAATACTAGGATTACAAGTGTGCACCACCACACTCGGCTCATCCATTATTCTTTTGAAGCAGCCTTTCATCTTATTAAAAAATACCAACTAAATTGTGTTTTGACCTTTGTTTTTTCCTGAGAATAGCAGCCTCAGTTTCATTAGCATCTTTAATTTATCTGTAATGAGAACATTTTTAATTGTATTTTGTAAAAAAAAAAAAAAAAAAAAAACAACAACACTTTTCAGCTCTCTACCAGTTAAAAGGAAGACACCTGAACTACATATAATCCATATTTTTATCAGGGGATGACTCAAGCTAGCTTTGATGGACAGAATTAAACTCAGTTTCATGGACCTCATTTTCTAGGGAAGATAAAGCTGAACAGCCTCCTTCTGTTTCTCTCTGGTATCATCTGCCTACTTTGCACACCCAGTGTTTCCAAATCTTATGTTCACAGTCAGTTACTCAGTTCAGAGCACTACCTCACTCATTGTCACATACTCTCTCTATCCAACTAGGCCACTTTCCCAAAGAAAGCATCCGGAACTTTGCTCAAGTCGATATAAATTGTTAAATAACAGTGAGCATCTACAATAAGCGATATTGATAAAGATCTCAAATGACACAAGCCTGCCCTTCTCACTGGCAAATAAGCACCTTCTCCCCACAGGTCCTTTTTGTGTAGCCAACCTAATTATAGTACAGCCTGTTCTTCTAGTGGAAAGTACATGACATTGAGAGTCTGGATTTCTAGCCCCCGGTCATGGCTCCGTTATTTAAAAATAGATGACTCAAAAATGACTTTTAATTTCTCACAACCTCAGTTCCATCATCTGTAAAAGGAGGAAGTGAACTACATGATTGTTAAACTCAATATCCAGTTTGAAAATGTTTGGTAGTAGGATGGGTGGTGGGCGTCCATCATTTGAGCCCAACTATAAGCTTATTCAGGACAGACTGATGGTCCTCTAAATGACTCTTCTGTGTCTACAGAGAGTCCTTCTTTACCAGAAAAGAAACACAAAACAGCAAACACCTGATTAGAGCTACATTAAGGATGAGGAAGCAGAAATGATGCTCTAATGTCAAGATATTTCATGAGTATAAAGCACATAATTTCCATATGAGTTGCATTAATAAGAGAGAAATAAATTTAGAATTCAAGACCAGGAAACTATATTAAAAAGCATTTATTGCTTTTTTTGCTCTTCCTGGGGCCTATATTTTAAACACAAACTCATGTTGAGCACCTTATTTATGTCGCAGAACACATAATACATTGAATTCAGCTGTTTATGACAGCATGTTAATAAGCATATGTGCCCATTATCACAAATAAATAATCCACTTACTCTGAAACAGGAAGGTTATGACAGTTTTCAGTGCTGTGAGTACATGGTGTAGGAAAGTTAAATAAAGATTAACTTTTCTGAAATGCAATTACCCTTGCAGTTCTCTGACAATTTGAGCTTTTTGTATTCCTTATAACAATTATCTTCTGAATATATGGCTCTGGAATAAAGGTAGTTTTTTGCTTTCAGTAATTAGCACTACTTACTTTTTAGAAAAGATGGACCCAAGCAGAAAGAGTTCTTTGAGAAGTAATAAGTATGTTTCCAATGGTCCCTTTACAAAGTTTTAGCCCTGTTAGACACAGTCTGCTTCTGTGAGGTATTTCACATATGTCTAATACATGTCCCCCTAGTAAATTAATTACACTGAGCTGGGCATGGTGGCGCACACCTATAATCCCAGTACTGAGGAGAGGAGGCTGAGACAGGAGGATAGCAGGTTCCTGATAGCCTCAGCAATTTTCAAGAGTCTCAGCAACTTGCCAGACCCTGTTTCAAACAACAACAACAAAGGACTGAGGATGTAGCTCAGAGGTAGAATGCTCCTGGGTTCAATTCCCAGTACCAATAAAAAAAAAATAATAATAATAATAATAATTACATTGACTTCAACTTAAGCTATCTCCCTCTCTTTTCTCTTACAATACTAGTTCCTCTGGAGGATTTTGCCCACCAGTACATCATGATTTAATATGAAATAACTTATCAAATCATTTCATCCAAGAATCAATCTGAAATCAACTAGACTGAGTTAATGAGGAGAGGAAGATAAATAGAAATGAAGGATGATAAAACCAGAGAAGACAAAGAAGAAGTAGAAATAACTTTGGAGCCTACAGCTCAAAAAGTTTTGGTCTGGTATTTGAACATCCAGAGTTCCATGAAAGTAAACATCTCCAGGGAACTTGGGAAAGGAAGTCCTTGGAAAGCAATTGAAGAATGCTTGTGAGAGTCAAAACTAAACTGCCTACTTTACAGGTCTGCAGAGGATTTTGCATTTGAATAACAGTGGTAGGAGTTTCTTGTAGGAAAAGCTTAATGCAGAAGGCTTTTTTTTCCTTTTATTTTTAAGATGCCCAGTGCTAATTCTCTTGAAATCCCAAATCCATTTTCCAGCCTTGTTTCATAAACAAATCAATTATTTTTGCCCCGTTATAAAATTATTTGAAGCAATTATTTTTATAGAAATATATTTGAAAGTACCAAAATCCCTCCCATTAAGAAACTTTTACCACTGAGATTGATAGCAGAGTTCACCATAAAAATACGTGAGGGAGTTGGGCGTGGTGGCACACACTTGTAATCCCAGCATTTGGGAGGCTGAGACCGGAGGATCCAGGTTCGAGGCCAGCCTCAGCTACCGAGTGAGGCATTCCGCAACTTAGTGAGACCCTGTTTCAGATGTAATGCTTCCAAGGACATTTCAAGTTTACATTAATTGAGTATCTAGATATAGAAAATATCCTTAATGTATTTTAGAAACTCTCTCAAATAATAAAATAGTAAAAATGTTTCTGTAAGCTTAAGTCCCTTTGTACTTGCTCTCTTTAACATATTCTTGTTCATTTCAAAACCCAGTTATTCATAGGAACAGCATAACCTAGAATGGGGTTTTTAAGGTATGACATTTTATCTACAATATCAAACATTGTCGAGCATGAAAAATAGTCTCCCATGGGGTCAGAAATCCCCTTCTGAGTCCAAAATGTAAAAACTGCTAGTTAAGGCAATAAAAACCAAAAATGAAATTTATGAAAAGTAGTATAGAAGGGAAAAGACTCTCCCAAAAGATTTTGAGATTAGAAAATGTCATACAAGTCCCTACAGAACTTGCTGTGCATAATTTTATCTCTTTTAAATTATGCAAACTTTCACTTTGGGGTAGTTGGAGTCCCTTATAATACCTGGATCCTCATAGATGACCCAGAAAATCATGCTCCATCCTCTCTTCTTAGAAACATATATACCACCACATCTGTTCCTTTGGGTATTAAGAAATTAAGGAAATGTTTATTGAATGAAGTTAAAATAACTGTATTGAGTGAACGATGTGATATAGTATACTTTCAATTAATCAAACATTAATTAGATGTGGAATTGTAACTTGGGTCTTCAGCCTAAGGACCTCTTTTACCAAAATTGCATAATACTTGTGAAGCCATGCAAGGGAGCAGGGGATTAAAAAAATAAAGTCAAACAAAGAAATGAACAGAACTTCTAACTACACATGAACTTCGCTGGGTTTAGGATCTGAGACTATAAATCCTAAAACAGTAGTTCTCAAAGTACCATTCCCAGATTAGCAATAGGAATGCTACCTGGGAACCTGTTAGGAACAGTTGCAGGTCCTGCCTGCTACCTACCCAATGAGCAACTACAGGGAAAGATCCCAGCCCCATGTTCTTTAAGAAGCTTTCCAGGGGATCTGCATGTTAACTAGAATTGAGAACTCTGTGCCAAGATACTTGGATTAGCATATGGGGCTTCCTGTGCTCCTCAAAATGTCTTATCACACGTTTTGAATTTGGAGAATTTGGGTACTTTGGGTTGATTATTTTTCTAAGCAAGGAAATGAAGTTGTAGGGATAATCTTAGAAAGACCAATGATTGAATACCTCCTTCAATGCATATTTTTATTACTATCCATATGCTTCTTCTCTATTTAATTTTGATAATGGGAATTGGACCCAGGGGTGTTCTGCCACTGAGCTACACCCCAGTCCTATTTTATTTTTTAAATTCTGAAACAGGGTCTCCCTACATTATTGAGTGATGATTTAGAATCTACAGTTCTCCTGTCTTGGCTTCCTGAATGCTGTAACTACAGTTATGCTCTACAGCCTATAGTGCCAGGTTTCTTTTTGAAAGACTGAGGAAAGGTGAGGGAAGGACCAATAAAAAATACTATCATTCACAATATCTAGTGTTTTCTATACTATAATCCGTAAGTGGCTCTATTCCATTAAGCAAAATAAAAATGCCACAGTCAATTGGACATTTAGAATGCTTCTTAGAATGTTCATGGGAGGAGTTATAAAAAGATTTCTTTGAACAGTAATAACAGCTACAATTCTATCCAAAAAGAAATTTTGGTTAATGCAGTATTCATCATCTTCATTTACTAGATCTTAGCTGCACAGTATAATTGTAGCTTTTCAGAATATTGAAACTTCAGATATTTACCTAGCTAACCTGCCCCTGATCCAGTTTAGTCTCAATGGGCAAATTCACAATAGCACTTCCTCTGTTGCAGCCTGACAATGTACTTTGTGTGGTTCATAGAAATGAGCAGGTCAGAGCAAAATTGAGATGCACTTGGGAGAAAGTTAAGCAGTCCTTCATGATCGTGGAAATGGGGAAACTTTCTGCCGAGACTAAACTCTCTGCGTGCATAACCACCTTTCACGTGGGGTTTCACGTAGGCAACTCAAGGCAGACACACTAAATTATGGCAGAAAAGAGACAGTGAAATTGGGCATGGTGGTACGTGCCTTTAATCCCAGTACTTGGGAGTCTGAGATGAAGGAATCACAGGTTCAAAACCGGCCTCAGCAGCTTAATGAAGACATTAGCAACTCAGTGACATCTTGTTTCAAAATAAAATAGGGCTGGGGTTGTAGCTTGGAGGGAGGAGGAAGGGGGAGAGAGAGAGAGAGAGAGAGAGAGAGAGAGAAGAGAGAGAGAGAGAGAGAGAGAGAGAGAGAGAGAGAGAATATGAATGAATGAATGAATGAATGAATGAATGAATATGAAAGACTCCTGGCCATTTTTCAGGAAGTGACCCTTTCTCTGGAATACACCTCATTTATTGCATCTTCCACTCCAGGAAATGGACCATTCCAGAATTTCTCTCGTAACTCCTTACCATGGTCTTCTCTTAAAGTGTACACCCCCCTCCCTACATAAATGTCTTATGATCTCCTATTTTTGCTTCCCATTTGAAATCTTTCTCTTTGTCTTGGGAGGCAAGAACCAAGGAAGAAATCACCACTCTATAACATATTTCTAGGCGAGACTATCACCCTATAACACAGAGAGCAAAAGTATAGTGTCACCAAAAGACCAGCATCAATGAAGTTGGAAAAAGATATGGCTCGGACACAAACCTCTTAAATAACAAAGTGTTCAAGTTGTCTTTCAGGGAAGGTCTCCAGAGACCACTCAAGGAGGGTTTAAAACCAGCTTCTCAAGAATGGACATGTGCAGAAGAAGCCAGCTCGTCCAACCAATGACCTTTTGACATCAAAACCTTAAAATATCCTGTTTAAGATGTGATAACAACCTCCCAAAAGAAACACTTGACTAGTGAAAACAAAAACAACAACAAAAAAAAACAAAACAAAATAGCAACAACAACAAAAAAACTCTCTCTTCTCATCCCACCAAAAAACCACTTCTCTTCTTCCCTCTCATATAAAAGTTCTCGCTACCAATCAGTCAGTGGGTTTCAGGTTTCAGCTTTTGTTCCTGCCTTCCTTGCCAGTTGAACTTGGAATAAACTGTTTTTGGAAAAAAAAAAAAAAAAAAAAAAAAAATATATATATATATATATATATATATATATATATATATATATATATATGGACACCCTGTTATTGACTTCTATGCATATATGTGTGTGTGACCTATACTAAAATATTATTTGTTATTTACTCCAAAATAAAATTTATTTATTCATTAACTCATTTATTTTGCAGTGGTGGGTATCAAACCCAGGGCCTCATATGTTCTAAGTAAGTACTCTACCACCTGAGATATATCCCCCAGCTCCCCAAACCAAATTTAACTTAGCATCCTATATTTTGTTTGCATAGCCTATATTCCATGAAATTATTTCCCCAAACCATGGCAAAAATAAGCAGTAACATATGAATCCATATAATCCGACTCAGTCACAGAACCACAAAGAAGATGAATCCTAAGAAAGCTAACATTATTAAATCAGGAGAAGTGATTTTAGTGTCAGGACATTTGCTGACCTTTTGCAACACCACCAAATATCCAGACAGAGAGGTTGCCAAACTCAAATTACTTTTCACATACCAATTCTTCTTTTTCTCTTCCCTTTACAAGGCAGGGAACAAAATTCAGAAATACAAATTTAAGATGTGTTTAAGAAGCAACCATACCAGCAGAAATATCTTAGTGAGCCCACAAAGCGGCTCTGTATCAGAAATTTGGGGCACATGGTGTAGTCCACAAAGCAAAGGAACCTCTGTGGAGATCTGATGTTTTTAAAGGGCAAGAAGTATGCCCCAGGCAACTGTCTGAGTGTCCTCTGGCTAAATCCAATGGTAAAGAGAATGATAAAGACCAAACTGGAGTGGGGGGAGTAACTTTCTCATCCCTTTTCTGCTTCAAGAGCTAAATCTCTAAACCATAGTTTGATTTTGCTGTGTGATACTGGGAAAATTGTAATGGGATTTTTTCTCCAGCTCAACAGGTAATACATTCTGACATCTAGGTTATCATTTCCCAGGCCCCATACAAAATTAACACTTAAAAGAGGAACTTTGATGTGCTGCTTAATCTGCCCTGGGTTTGAACCTTTCTCCCTTTCAGATTGGTAAAATGTAAGCTAGCTTCTATTCCTTTGTGTTATTCATCAGTCTTTCTCAAAGAAGGGAGAAGGATGACAGTTTATGAATGTGGAACCGTCAACCAGAATGCCAAGAAGGGTTCTTGAGATGACTTAAAAAAAGTGATTTAGTGGGTACCCAGTGCATAAGAGCATCTCTATTTGAATGACAGCCAAGTAGACAGGCATTGAAGATGCCATTAATTGTTAAGAAACCCATCAACATGTAGTACCTTATTGCCAATCAAGTTATCCATATTCACTGAATACAAATAAGACAATATATACATAAAACCAAATATCAAAATATTTGCCCAGAACTCTGCTTTCACAGTGATAACCACTGTAAGTTTGTCTGCACTTTATTCCAAGATACTACTCATTTATTCATTAATTGTGATTTGCCTTACTATGCACATGGTGGTGATCTTATTTTACACCTAAATTTGAGTCTTGTTATTGAAAAGACCTAAGCTGGGCATGGTGGTGCACACTTGTAATCCCAGCATTTGGGAGGCTGAGACCGGAAGATCCAGGGTCACGGCCATTCTCTGCTACCTAGTGAGGTAATCTACAATTTAGTGAGACCTTGTTTCCAAATAAAGAATAAAAAATAGGGCTGGGGGTATAGCTTGGAAGTAGAATGCCCCTGAGTTCAATCCCCAGTACCGAAAAAAAAAGAAAAGAACCTTTCTATACCTTTTTGTAAGTGGATTGTTCTCCATAGGTTTACATACAGGGAAACTAATTTTTATTTACTATCTGCCATAGCTTTTACTCCTTTTTTGGAAAAAATGCTTGGTTTATAGTGGCATATATATTGTAATATTTTGTCAGTAAGACTACTAACTTTGAAATTTTGCTTTAAAAGCCAAAAAAATGTACTGACAAATGGAATTGAAATAATGCACCTATTTTGTTTTTACTGTAATATAATATTGTATATGTGCATTTTTTTCTTTATGGTACTGAAGATGGAACCAACATTCTGCATCTGAGCTATACACCCAGTCCTATTTTATTTTATTTCATATTTTGAAACAGGGTATAATTAAATTACAGAGGGTTTTGCTGTAAGTTGCTCAGGCTGGCCGAGAACCTGTGATCCTCCACTTTCAGCCTCTCAGTATTGGAATTATAGGCATATGCCACTACAGCTGTTTGCAATGTTTAACAATGGTGCTAAAGATCTTAGAAATATTCCCATGCCATTCACTTATCTATCCATCTAATACTTATTGAGCACCTACTGTGACAGGCATTGTTCAAGATTGGGATACAGTGGTAAAACAGACAGCACAATAATCGCTATCTTTCTAGATCTTCTATTCCAGTAGGAGGAGAGAGTCAATAAAAAAGTAACTGAACAAATAGATAAAATGTCAGAAGAGACTAAGTGCTATAGGGTAAAATAAAGGATGAAAGGAAATAGAGAGTTGAGTGATGTTGGAGAGGCTGCATTGAGGAGGGTAGGATTAGAGCAAAGAACTGAAAATTGTGAAGAAGGATGCTGTCTTCGTCTGCTGGGGCTGCCATAACAAAACATTGTAGGCTTAAAAATTACATTCATTTCTCACAGTTTTAGAAGTCAAAGCTCAAGATGTTAACAAGGTAGGTTTCATTCTGAGACCTCTTTTCCTAGCTATTAGATGGTCACTGTGCCATTGTGTACTCATAAAACCTCCTCTTGAGTGGAACGGGGAGAGACAGAGCCCTGGCATCTCTTCCTTCTTTTATAAGGACACTGATCCCACCATCGGGACCCTACCCTTCAATTGTATTGAGAATGGAGATCTTTGAAGAAGCAGGAAAGCCAGGTAGGAGGCTACTTTTATAGTACAGGTATGAGATGATGAAATTTGTTCCCAAATACTGCAGAGAAAATGAAAAGAAAAAATAGTCAGCTTCAGGATTATTTATTTATTTTTCATTTATGATACTGGGGATTGAGCCCAGGGGCATTCTATCTTCAAGCTAGCTATACCTCGGGCCCTTTTTAAAAAATATTATTTTTTGTTTGGAAACAAGGTCTTGCTATGTTGCTGATACTGCCCTTGAACCTGGAATCCTCCTGTCTCAGCCTCCCAAGTACTGAGATTACAGGTGTGTGCTACCACACCTGGCTCGGGACTCATTCATTTCAAAGGTAGAGTCAATGCGGATTTGGTTCACAAAAGAAAAGAGTCTCAGTTGACTCTAAGTAGATCAACAAAGCAAGCCATGGAATTGATATGGAAGAAACATCACTGTCAATTGCAAAGGATAGCTCTCAGCACAAGGGGTCAGGAGATGAGATTTTTGTTTGATGCACTGCTCAATCACCTTCTTAGTGTGCATTCAACCACTGACACCAATTTACTCATCATCACTAAAGCAAGGAGGCTGGACTAGATAACTTCTGGATATCTTCAGCTCTAGTATTCTAAAAGCGTATGATTTCAAATTCGTAATTTTTGCTACTTACAAAAAAAAAATCCTCAATTTAAGAGGGAAATCTGTTCTGTGAAAAGATTTACTATGGTCATGCTGTGATCAGTTTATCATGAACTGAAATGAGACCAGGAGGAGATGCACTTACTGAAAGTGGCAAGACACCAACAACCCACCTCATTAGCCATAAAATAATCTAATCGTCTCCTCTTGAAGATAAAACACTGCAGAGGTCACTCTGCTGACAAAGCCTGGCCTGCTTTATTATGATTCATGAAAAATGAAGTATTCATCTTGCAGAAACTCAAATCTGAAGGATTAATTCCATAAAGGTTTGTCTGGTCCAGGGAAAACGTTAAAAATTCAGCAACCTTCTGGTTGACACTTAGGCATAAAATCTGACTTAGGCACCCAAACTGATAAAACGTTTGTATTATGAGTCCAATTTCTCCAAATGGAAGCTCAAAGTTTTCATTAAAACGCTGTCATTAGTTTTATTGTGGTATTTACTGTATCTCGTCTCAGCTGAAAAGTGATACTTTCCTAGTTAGGCCATGGATGCCACTCAGAAGGAAACCCCAGGATAATAATCCCAGGAATGTCAGCTTTGAAACTGAGAGCCAACGCCCTTTAAATTGCTCAGGAGGTCAGCATTTACTAAAGGACTCTCTTGAATAACTTGTTTTATTAGATGGCAATTTAGGTGCAATGGGAGAGGATTTGGGGAATAAGAATGAAGTCTCTGTGAAGGATCAGAACCCTACATATGAGTTGGGGATCGTAGCACACAGGCCTGTAACCAAAGTACTTAGGAGGCTGGGACAGGAGGAACACAGGTTCAAGGACATCCTCAGCAAGTAGTGAGACACTCGGCAATAATCTAATCAGACCCTGTTTCAAAATAAAAAAGTATAGCTCAGAGATAGAATGTCCCTTGATTCAACCTCCAGTAACACACACACACACACACACACACACACACACACACACACACACACACACACACACGAACCCTACATGTGCAATATATACAGGATCTATATGAATGCCAATGATGACCTTACCTAAGGGACAGTAAAAGAGGAAGACACAAGCATGTCTTACTTCAAATGGTTAATTATATGCAGGAGTTAGTTGTTGCAACCTCTAGAGCTTTTATAATCAGAGGTCTTCCTAGAATCCAGTGATTAGTACCTTGGATCTTCTGTACTAGCAGGCAGAGGAACCCAACCTGAAGTCAGTCATTTGACTTCTGATGTAGCATAATGTCCAATAATATCTCAGAATTAGTTATAAATCTTAAGCCAAATAATAAACATTCATTGTTGCTGAGTTCCCATTTTACAAAATGGAAAAGTTAGTCACAGGTCTGTGCAGAAATATAAATCTTCTCTGAACAACAGTGGCAGATCCACTCATAGAAGTGATAGCCCTTGATTATACCTCTCTGGTAGTTTTGATCTTCCTATTGTACATCACGTTTCTGAGATACTCTTACTATATTGAAAATGCCAAGAGAACAGAAAGGAGTCAAATTTGTCTCTGTCTCACACAGGTCCTAGTAGGCCTTATCTAACTCAGAAGCATTTAACAAATATCTGTTAACTAAGCAAAAATACAGATAAAACATAAATAATTTGGGAAGATTACCTAAATTAGCGAAAGAAAATTCATAATAAAGGTGAAAAAACGAACTTAACTTTCCTGGGTTGGTAATGAATGACCAATATATTCCCTATTACTGTCATGAAAAGCAAAGCTCATCAATTTATATGTTGTGACATTTCTTTATATATATTCTGAGACAATAGAATAGACAACCCACATTTTCTTCTTTGTCTCCTCCTCTTTCTTCCTTCTCTTCCTCTTATTCTTATTCTTATTCTTATTCTTATTCTTATTCTTATTCTTTTTGGTACTGGGGATTTAACCAAGGGGCGTTCTACCTCTGAGAGGTACACCCCCAGCCTTATTTTATTTGGAAATAGAGTCTTACCAAGTTGCTGAGAGCCCCTCTAAATTGCTGAGGCTGGCTTCAAACTTGCAATCCTCCTGTCTTGGCCTCCAAGTACTGAGATTATAGGTGTGTACCAGCACACCCAGCCCACTTTTTCCTATAAAGGGTCAGATGGTAAAAGTTTTGGCTTTGCAGAACAAGAAGCAAAACTGAAGATAATATAGGAACTTGTATCTATAAAGTAAAAATAAGCATTTAAAATGTATAAACCATTGTTACAAAAGCAAAAGGCCAAATTTGGCCCTTACTTGAGATATAATCTGTGATTCCCTACTCTAAAAAGATGATTCCTAGCAAGGGAGATCAAAGCTTAAAACTGCCGCCATATACCAACCTCTCCTCAACATTTCATTCTATAAGTAAGGGATGCACTATTTCCAAGGCTTTAGCAAGGATTCCAAGTCCATAGACTGAGCACACAGGTGAGGTTCTTCATAGTATACATTCATTCACACACATTATTATCACCTATTAAATGCCTATTAGCCCCCCAGCTTCTTAATTCCTTTCAAGAGTCTGCTAGTATAGGGCCACACACCCTGTACTCCATCTCCTCCAGTCCAACAACTCTACCCCCTGTATCCCTTTCCGGGGGCGTGGCAGACAGAGCAGTCCAGGAGTGCTATGGAAAATGTGTTCCAGCTACTGATGATATATAGAACATATGCCACTTTCATACCATCATTCCCTAAAAAGCCACAAAGAACAGTCTTAATTAATGCTATTTTTTATTGGTGCATTGTAATCAGATACCTTTGTTAGGTACAAGCTGGTAAAGGCATAAATGCACACATTTCTCATTTAACCCTTCCCCAAGTCCTGCCCCACTCTCTCCCCTTCCCTCTTTTTTCTAACATGAAAAAAATACTCAAGATAAAAGGAAACTCTGCTTGTTTAGTTTTCTTACTACAATAAAGGCAGCATGGTCTTGTTTTCTCTGCTGTGACACAGTGAATGTTTCATTAGCCTTCAAAAGGTGTCTCTATAACCTGCTGTTCTGGAGAACAAGGGAACTGCCATAGTATAACCAATGGGGACACGTAGGTTCCTGAAGTAGTTTAACCCTGTTTTTAATCATTTTGGGATAAGCTTCTATCCAACTGCTTTTCATGAATTTATCTTCTTGGATCTTTAACAAATTCCTTTCACAATCTCTAATAAGAACAAAATCAGTAAAATCAAATCAAAGACATAATCCCTTGAGCCACCATTTAGGAAAAGTAAAAGCCTAAAATGTATCTAAATAGCAAACTGCAGGTCTCCTGGAATAACAGAAACTGTAATTCCATTGAGGAGTCCAACCATTACCGTAAAACACTCAAAAGGAAATTTATACACAACTTTCAGATGGAAAGCAAAGCCAAATGCACGGAGTTTATTTAATGTGACACAAGGATCCCCATCTCAAATGGGGCTCTCCCATAATTCACCATCTAGAGACATGTCTTTCCATCACCCATAAATGCAGACAAATACACATGCTTCCTGTGTTGTTCTGTCCCCAGTATGGTCTCTCTCCTAACATCTACAGATCTCCTAACCTCACATGACCTCAAGATCAGAGAAGCCAAGGACTTGATATATATCACAAGAACATAAAAAGGGGGTCACTTTTTTGTTATATGACATTTTGGTTGATATACCTGGATTATTATTTTTAAGCCATAACTACTGCAAATTTTTAAATATTAGCCAAGCCAGTTACCATCTTTTTATCACAATTGAATAAATACATTTTTTATCTCTCCCCTTCCAAAATGTTTCTCTCTGGATTAAAAAAAAAAATTGTGAGAAGCCGGGCGTGCTGGCGCACGCTTGTAATCCCAGCATTTGGGAGGCTGAGACCGGAGGATCCGGGTTCGCGGCCAGCCTCAGCTACCTAGTGAGGCACTCCGCAACTTAGTGAGACCTGGTTTCAAAATAAAGAATAAAAAATAGGGCTGGGGGTATAGCTCGGAGGTAGAATGCTTCTGAGTTCAATCCCCAGTACCGCAAAAAAAAAAAAAAAAAAAAAAAAAAATGTGAGAAATATGCCCTTACTCTTGCATAGCCAAGGAAATGAATAAATTAGAAATGAAAAGAACTGATAACTATCAAATTCACGTACACACCAGAAGTTCTTTCCTCTTGTGCAAAGGGTGATCTGTAGGTGAGAAAAAGGGTTATCTGCCACATTAAATCATGAGCAGGGTTATATTATGACTTTCTCAAGGTTTATGTTATAGTTTACAAGTATCAGGTGATCTTTATCTGTTTTTTTTTTTCTTTCTTATATTTATACTAACTAGTTAGTGTGATTCAAAGTTTACATGGCTGACTCTTTGGATTCTGTTTCTTTTGGAGACACTATTAACTTCATTTTGGGAGTTGGAGAACAGGCTCAAATACATTTGCTGTCCTGACTAAGGTCACACAGCTCAGCAGAGTATCTAGTAATAAAACCTAGATCACATTTCTGCTTGCATCTGTCTGTTATTTACCCACATATACATTTTTTCTACCCCTGTACAAAGTATAGCATGTATAAGCAAGGAATTAGAGCCAAACTAGTTCAGAGGTGGAAGAGACAGAACCAATGTGAACTGAAATATTTAATGCAGAATGTCTTGTCCCCAGAATGATGGAAGATCAATACAAAGTTAGAAGACTTGTATCCAACCTCTCCTTCTCCTTGAGGTTATACCTGAACCCCAAGAAGTCTGGATTTATTTCATATAATAAACTGTATGAAGAAACAAGGCATTTGGCTACCAGATTAATTAGTATTAGACATCTCAAGTTTTGAGATAACCCAGAAAATACATTTTCATAACCATATACATTTACATTGCATTTCTAACTATCAAAGTCAAGAAATGTGCCTAAATTTTTGCTTAAATCCCTTTAGCTATTTTCATTTAGCAGTGAGAAACACCAAATAGGAAACAATAATAAGAAAGCATTGGGTGGTGTTGATCCCAGGGGACAAGAATATCTTGCCATCTTCAATATGTTCAACGAACCAATAGGGGGCAGGAACACACTGAGATTCCTTTAAGAATTACATAAAGGAATTAGGATTCCATTGGCCCAAAGGTTGGCTCACTAGCTGCAGACCTTAAGCTGAACATCCATATTTGTGGACATGCAGGGCCAGAGAAGCTCATATCCAGACCCAAAAGTTAAAGGCATCCATAGATGCTTACGTGGATACAAGATGATCCCAACCCCATCCCTGAGGTACAAAGTCAGTAACACAGTCGATATTGCTTTTTTTTTTTTTGCAGTACTGGGGATTGAACTCAGGGGCATTCTACCTCCGAGCTACACCCCCAGCCCTATTTTTTTATTCTTTATTTTGAAACCGAGTCTCACTAAGTTGCGGAGTGCCTCACTAGGTAGCTGAGGCTGGCCGCGAACCCGGATCCTCTGGTCTCAGCCTCCTGAATGCTGGGATTACAAGCGTGCGCCACCACGCCCGGCTGATATTGCTTTTAAAAGTAACATTTAGATGAGATTGCCATCGAACATCAGCCTCCCTCCCTCTCTCCCTCCCTCCCCCCCCTCTCTCTTTTTTCTCCCTTCCTCCCTCTCCTTCTCTTCAATGGCAAATAAGGTAAAAATTTTAAAAGATGATATGATTTTAAAAGATGTATATGAAGCTGGGTGTGGTGGCGCACGCTTGTAATCCCAGCATTTGGGAGGCTGAGACCGAAGGATCCGGGTTTGCGGCCAGCTTCAGCTACCTGGTGAGGCACTCTGCAACTTGGTGAGACTCGGTTTCAAAATAAAGAATAAAAAATATGGCTGGGGGTGTAGCTCGGAGGTAGAATGCCCCTGAGTTCAATCCCTAGTACTGCAAAAATAAAAATAAAAAAAAATAAAATAAAAAATAAAAATAAATAAATAAAAAAAGATGTATATGATTTGAAGACAGGCTAATTATGACATTGAATTTTACTTCTCACTAATTTCTAGCTAATCACTATAATAATCATCGGGGTAGTCACATAATTTATGACAAAATAATTTACCTTTGACACTGAAAGGGGCCTCAATTTATAATCACAAAAGGACAGTGTATGTAGACAGGAATTATTATAGCAAAGCTGGGATGTATGGTACTTACTTATATCTATTTTAAAGAATATGTAGATGATCATAATATATACTTTTTTTCAAATCCATTTATCTGACAATGAGAAGTCTTGTCAGACACTAGCAGCATTCTGGATTAATTATTGAACTGAACATACACATTTCACTTACTAAATAAATGTATAATATAATCTGACCTTCTGGATTTTTAGCTAAATTTCCCTTAAAGAGAATTATGCCTCATTCTTACCTAAAAGTGTTTACCCATTAATAGAATATTTCTTTGGGTGCAGATGAAAGGCCAATGTTTACTGGGGTTCCCCCTGGAAAGGGATGACTGCAGGCTGGTCACTCTGGCATGTAGCTGGAAATGAACTGAAGCCAAATTAGCAAAATTGTGATGGGTTTGGGGGAAGAAGACTCTGAACCAAAAAAATATCACTCTTCCCCATCCATCTGCAAAGTGACTGTGATAAATGGCACGGGAATCCTGGTATAAAGAACCACAGCCACTTAGCTGCTATTAACAGCCCTGGCTTTGTCCATGAAGAATAATGGCAGAATGAGGCATGGAGCTGGGATCACAGGGGACTCTTGCTCCATCACACTCAGTGACCCACACCCTGTGCCCTTCTGCTTAATGGTGGTGGGTTCAGTGGTTTGACACAGATAGATGTGTTCAGGAAAACCTCTCCAGTCAGTGCTGACATCAGCAACTAAGAGTCCAGAATGGGCATAGCTAAAAGCAGGGAAGATTTACAGAAGATTGATTTGGAGTTTTGGGTCATATTATTACTAATTCATACAAAATATTTTTTTAATTTATATAGTACAGTGGATTGACCATATGATGCCATCCAGGAAGTAACTAAAATTAAATGCATTTGTATGCATGCTGTGTGTGTGTGTGTGTGTGTGTGTGTGTGTGTGTGTGCTTGCATGCACGTGCATGCACATGTGCATTACCTGAGATTGAACCCAGGGGGATTCTACCTCTGAAATACACCTCCAGCTCTATTTTATTTTCATTTTGAGACAGGGTCTCGCTATTTTACAATGTACTGGCTTCAAATCTGTAATCCTCCTATCTCCGCTTCCCAAGTACTGGCATTACAGGTGTGCACCACTGCACCTGGAAAGTAATTCCACTTTTGAACTTTTCCTTTTATGGGAAGAAAGAATAAGTGTACCAATAAGTAAGTCTTACATGATTTAATTTTCAACTGCTTGATAAAATCATTATTATAGAGAAGAAACATACAATATAAAGCAAATAATTTTGGTAGATCTGCTGATGATTGGTTTGAGCATAAAGTTCCTTGCTTTACCTTAAATAATGTATTGGAGTCAACTATTGATTGTATATGACTGTATCAAACTTTCAATATGGTTCTCATGTATGATAAATATGCATAAAGTACACATATATACATATTTGATTATAGAGAAGAAGCTGATGAGGGAATCTATGGAAAATTATAATTTACTCAGTGGAGGAGTTGATTTTAGAATATTATCTTTGATTCCAAACTCCATTTCCAACTCTGAATTTGTTTCTCTATAATGTCAGAAGTCTGCAAACATTTCTGTAAAGGGCTAATGAGTAAATATTTTTAGCCTTGTGAACCAACTACTCAGTTCTACCACTGAAGCAATACCATGGCCATAGAAACTAGAAAAAGAAGTGGACAAGCATACATGTTCCCTCCCAGTCACCTGCCTTGAAGTAACCAGCAGCAGAGAAAACAAATAAATGAAGTGAGTAAACAAAATTACATAATGTTTGTGGTTGTGAATATCTTATAGTGATTCCACTAAATACCTCCAGTGAATAAATCCTGAATTGTATGCAGTCCATGTTTGTTTTTGCATTCTCTTACCTTTCTTTTTCAAGCCTCTGCTTCCACCCCAGCTCCTGCTCATTAGCCAGTGCCTTCCTGCTGACATTAGGGTTTTCTCTCTCACATCTCATCCATGCTTGCCCTTCCTGGCTGAGTCTTATGTTCTAAACTTTTCTGTCCTATGCTTCCGATTTTTTAAAGGTTATATCTTTTTTATTTTTTATATTAATTGGTGCATTATAATTATATATCTTTGTTAGGTACAAGCTGATAAAGGCATATATGCACACATTTCTCATTTAACCCCTTCCCCAATTCCCACTCCACTCCCTTGCCCTCCCTCCTTCTCAAGTTCAGTTTATTGATTGACTTTGATATATTTGTGAAAGTACATCATGTGCATTAGGGTATCTTCCCCCACCCCGTCCATCCCATTCAGTTAAATCAACTTCTTTGCTTATCTAGGATTTCTCCTTTTTCATCTGGAGTCCCTCTTATGCCCCATTTTCTCCCTAACATCTGCATATTAGGGAGAACATACGCTTCTTTACTCTTTGTGACTGACTAATCTCACTTAACATAATGTTTTCCAGTTGCATCCATTTCCCTACAAATAACATGATTTTTTTTTCTTCTTAATGGCTGAGTAAAATTCCATTGTGTACATATCCCATAGTTTTGTAATGCATTCATCTGTTGATGGACATCTTGGTTGTTTCCTGTTTCCATAGTTTGGCAATTGTAAACTGTGCAGCTATAAACATAGATGCACATGTGTCAGTCTGATAGCTTGGTTTCCATTCTTTTGGGTAGATACCCAGAAGTGGTATTGCTGGATCATACCGTAGGTTCATTAGCATTCGTCTGAGGATCCTCCATACTGTTTTCCAAAGTGGTTGCACTAGTTTGCAATCCCACCAACAATGTATTGGGGTTCCCACTTCTCCACACCCTCACCAGCATTTGTTGTTGTTTGTGTTTTTTATGATTGCAGGGCATAGGACAAACACTTCAACACATAGGCACAGGTAAAAACTTTCTCAACAAGACCCCCAAAACACAAGCAACTCAAAGGAAGATCAATACAGGGGGTTGCATTGAACTGAAGAGCTTCTCTGCAGCAAAGGAAACTATCAAGAACCTCAACAGAGAGCCCACAGAGTGGGAGAACATTTTTGCCAGTTACTCTTCTGATAGAGGTCTAATATCTAGGGTATACAGAGAACTCAAGAAAATAACAGCTAAGAAAACAAATAACCCAATCAAAAAGTGGGCAAAGGACCTAAATTAGACATCTCACAAAAGAAGAAATACAAATGGCCAATAAATGTATGAGGAAATATTCTACATCATTAGCAATCAGAGAGCTTCCCATTTTTAAAACTTACTCAAAATAGCATAACCTAGTGGAGTGGGGGAGTCATTAGCTTTTACTCACATTAAGGTATGATTATCTACAATAACGACTTAATGTGACAACCTCAAGAGTTATAACTATTTAATAGAGATCTATGATTATTTAAATTCAGCAACTATGTATCTTTATGCTAGATATTAGAAATGTAAAATATATCTAAGGACAGTAATGCATATCTAAAGCCATATGAAGATGTAGACTTTAGTAATTCTATTCCCAAGAAATTATCTCAAGAAAACGATTCAACAGAACAAAAATACTAACTAAAATGTTTAATATTGTAGCAAATATACAATCCCATGGAGATATACTGACTGTCTAATATTAGGGAAATAGATAAGTGAATCACAGTGCATAAATATAAAAATACAGTAGGAAATAATAAAAAATTTCACTGTGAAGTTCAGGAAGAAACATACAATAATAAGCAAATAATTGTGGAAGATCTGTTGGTTTGAGGATTAAGTTTCTTTCTTGCTACAGTCTCAATAATGTGTTGAAGTCAACTGTTGATTATAAATGACTGTATCAAAATTTCAGTTTGGTTCTAATATACTACAAATATGCATAAGTACTTATGTATAAAGAGAAAATAGTCTCTGGCCTGCCCATCCTAAGCCATTTTACTATAGAAAGAGACATGCAGGATGCTGAAACCACCATATGGATATGGTTCCTGTCATATGGCTGAATATCCTTTTTATAGCCAATAACTTTACTACCACCTCTGAAAAACATACAATAGCAATTTCTTTTGGTGTGTTTTTTCTTTCATTTTGAAGCCTATTCCCTCAATCCTCAGAGGCCAGTTAGCAATGCAATACATTAATTTGTACTTTGGAGTGAACTCTTTAATCCTTTTTGTTCTCTCACCTCCCAATCAAACACATACTCTTACATTTGCATGTATTAACATAATGAAACATTAATTACACAGTGTCTAGGATAGGACAAGCAAAGAGCTTCAATCAATCTCAATAACTCGCATCAGGAAGGTGAAAAACGCTGCCCAGCCTTATCAAGACCACATAATAGACACAAATACAGGCTTGGTGCCTGTTGTGGGTATGATTTATAACCAACATCTGAAAACAAAAAGCAGAAAATTACTAGGAGCCTAATCAATAACAATTATCTTAATGATAGATGGACAAATTTTATTCTTTTGTTGGGTGGTATTGTCAGCCTAGTGGTTTGTTTGGAGCACGGAATAAACATTAGGCAGACTGCTCTAGCAAACCAATGATGCCTGTAAATGCCTAATTCTTGGGGCACAGAGTAGTGCTGTGTGATCTGATTTCCCTCAAGAAATTGTGTATTCATCTGAAGCAGAAAAGATGACTTCCCAGGCCTCACATATAGCCCTTCTATTAGGACGATGGGGTCTATTCTCCCAACCTTTCTAGATTCCAGTTTGTTTCCTAGGGTCTCCCCACTTATAAATATTCATCTGCTTACGAGGGTCTAAACACCACCAATGTCAGCTTGCACATTCATGCATGCTTACAGCCAACATCAACTCTTTGCTGCTGAACTCTGCCCATCCCTGACTATAGAAACTAGGTACACAAGAATGCATGATTGGAACCCAGTATTTAAAAAACATCTTAAGTATCTCAGATACTTTTTGAGAGTGTTTTGTAAATATCAATCATGGTGACAAATAGGTATTTGGGTCCATAAAACCTAATCCCTGGTTGGATTTCTTTTCTTAGAACCATAATAGATCAAAAAGAAAATTAGAAAGGGAAGAACAGAAGGATTCACTAGAATTCATCAAAGGTCACACCACCAGTCCATGGTTTCTCAGTGATAGTACTATTAACATTGTGAGCCAGATAATTCTTTGTTGTGGGACAATGATCTGTGTATTGTAGAAAGCTTAGTAGCATGGGGTCTCTACTCACTAGATGCCACCACCCTTCTCTCTTCCTCTTCCAGTTGTGACAATTGAAAAAATGTCTCTGGACATTACTAATGTCCTCTGCTGAGGCAGGAAAAAAATCATCCCTAGCTGAGTGCCAATACCCTATACCTTTTTATATAAGAAGCATCTGTAATGTCCATGTTAAAAAAAAATAAAGCAATCTGAAAGAGATTGTTTGGTTATATGGAAATTTTTTAATTAAATATGCTTAGAAATAAGTAGATTTTACTCAGCTCTTCAGTCAATATTTGAAGGCATTTATAAAACACTGAAAGTGAAGTTTTTAGTCCTGATGCTCCCATCCTGTTTGGCCTTGAGCAATTCTCTCTTTGTCTACACATCACTTTCTTCCTCTGTAGAGTGAAGGGCTTGAACAAAGGGATTGCTAAATCCTTTCCAAGTCTATCATTCCTTAGTTACCTATTAGAAGTTTTACCAGGACCATTCACACACCCCCCAAACATCCAGTCCAGTATGTACCAGAGTTCTTCTTTTCACTTTTCCTGTTCTGATAGTAAATTTTTTCCCTCACTAACTTTAGAATTATCTAAAACTTCAATCCACAAGAAGGAACAGTTGAATGTATTAAATCTAAATATGTGACCCAGTCAAGCTCCAGTTTCTGTGCATTTAAAGAGGAGACAGAAACATCAGGGAGTCATAATTAGTCTGGGCTCCCTAATCATTTTGACAATGTTCACAAATCAGCAAATTACCAAACAAAAAGTATGAAACTGACTACTAAATTAATCCCTATCTACTGGCTATTGTACTAATGCTTTCTTTTTCTCATTATAGCACTTTTATTCAAAGAAGAGATGAGAGAGAGAGAGAGAGAGAGAGAGAGAGAGAGAGAGAGAGAGAGAGAGAGAGAGAACAACATAAATAAATTCAATTGTTAAAAATCCAATTTTCCTGAATTTGACCCTCTGGTGAGTCAGGTCTCAGAAGCACATGCTTTCTGATTTGTGGTTCTCAGAGACTATTAATATTTGTAATCACTTCTCCAAATACACACTATTCATATAGATCCCCCGAGATTCTAGAGGCCAATCTGCCCTTTTGACAAGCTGTCAAATCCTTGTTTGCATGAACGATGCAACAAGTCAAAGAAATCATCCTTCAGGACTCCTAATGCTGTCAGCTATTGGATATCGGGACTCATCCATCCGTGGTCTCTCATTTGGGCCCTTTCATAACTGATTCGCTGGCTGGTGCATGCCTGCGATTGCTCATGTGAGTACAAAGTGAAACACACGACAGAGACACAGCATTATAATTCTCTATATCCTGAGACTCGAATGACCTGTCTGCCACTCCATACACCACAGTGTGTTCCATTTAAAATGCATTCATCTTAACAAAGAATTGAGGAAATCATTTTTCACATAGGCTGTACTTGCCTCTTTTCATTACCTTTCGAGATTCCTGGGAGATGCATCAAATTACAACTATCCTTATATTTTCACATATAACAATCTTGGGAGAAGAAAGGTAAACTACTTCTCCGTAAAAGATGAAGGACTTAAGCAGTAACACTCTATGGAGCAATCTTTAGTCTGCCCACTAGTGAGGGATCTGCCACTGCCCCTTAGCTGCATCTGATTACATGAATAACTTTATTCCTAGGGCCACAGGCACCAAATGATTTATATCAGTAACAACTCCTAAAGGTTTTCTAGCACCATATTCTGTCTTCACAATAGTACTGTTTTATCCATTAAGAGGGATGGGGAGGAGGAAGAGAAAGAGAGAGCCCATAATATTTATTAGATAGGAAAGCCACTTAGATCTCAGGAATCATATCCTCATCAATACAAGATCTGTATTTTTGTGACTATGCACCAACACCCTGAATATAAAGCTCCCCTAGTATGAGCAAAGCATTGACCAGGAATTGGGGAAAAAATGGCTTCCATTCAGTGAATAAATTGAATCACTATAAAGAAATGGGAGAGTTGGGAAAATAAACAGCTAATTCATTACAAATGCAAAACTGCTCTTTCTCTATAAAATGAAAGCCATAATAAAGCTGATGGGCCATGGGTTATGAATACATTGTTCTGGGTTTTCAAAACCCAAAGATATTTTAAAAACCATAATCCAAACATAACCAAACCATAAAGCATCCAATAACAAATGTGTACATTTTAGCCTTGCTGTTCCAGCCAGCATCCCCAGCAAAACCCCGCTTTCATCTTCTCCCCACCAGCTGTATTTGGTTACACTTCATGAAAAGTCACAGCTTCCAGATCTCATTTTCTTTCAACTGAGTGGATTTGGCAATTTCAACATAAAGAAATTAAAATTTAAAAATAAATAAATAAAAGTATCTGTGGGTCATAAACTTGCAAGCTCAGTAGTTTTAATGTTTAAAATAAATGTTTAATGTCCAACTGCAGTATTAGGTGATATTAAAAACGTGAATCCTTTTTTTTTCCCCCTCTGAGATGAACAAAGCAAATAAGAAGAGGAAAAGCAATCAAAGTTGCAGGATCTGGAAACTCTTTTATTCATTACATTGTCAGCCTCATGTAGGAACTGGTTGTCACATTTCTAAGTCTTTAAACCCAAGTCTTGGGAACTTTGTAATTTACTAGTCCAAGTAGTCTCAAAAAAAAAAAAAAAAAAATGAAAGAAAAGAAAAGAGACATTCATATTGGCCCTCTTGAAAAATGTTGGCCAGTTGGCCAACTATAGTTGTTTTTCAAAAGAATAACATTATTATCAACATTAAATAACAGAAAAAGGATGAAAGATATCACCATTATACAAGGTTAGGAAATATTAATTTACTTTTTTTTTTTTTGGCAGTACTGAAGATTGAGCCCAGGGGCATTCTACCACTGAACTACACCCCCAGCCCTTTTTATTTTATTTTTGTTTTGAAACAGGATCTCCCTAGATTGCTGAGAATTTCACTACTTGCTGAGGCTGTCCTTGAACCTGTGATCCTCCTGCCTCAGCCTTTCAAGTACTGGGATTACAGATGTGCATCACCACACTTAGCTGAAATGTTAATTTCTATAACCATCACTTTGGATTTCTAATTCTTACTTCTTTCTCTTTACTGATCTTTTATTGCTTCAACAACATATCCACTAATTCTATCATCAATCTAAGTGATGACTTTTACTAAATCCTTTTTAAATTACATGCAAGAAACATCTACTTGATTTTTATGGGAAAGACATCTATATACTAGATTCTTAGCAAGAAAATGCCCAGGGATTTCCTAAGCAAGGGAAACTTTAAGAATTGAGAGTTTCCCAAAGTTGGCAGCTTCCTCTTTATAATTATGATTAATAATGATAACATCAATAGTAGCTAATATAGTTGAGTCATTTTAACCTGCTACTCACTATATTAATTATCATATATTATCTATAATATTCTTTATATTTGACCTATGACTTGGCCACCTCTATTATCTCCATTTTACAGATGAATAAACTTTGGTTCAAACAAGATGCATAATAGGGTCATTGTCATTTAGCAAGTAAGTGGCAGAGTAAGGACATGAACTCAAGCACTCCTGTCTCTAGACACTGTGCTTTGGACCAAAGGATTACATTTGGAGATAGAAGGCCTGGGTCCCTGTGCCAAAAATGAAAGAATAATATAAAAATGTTTTAAGATGATTTCCAAAATAACTAGAGAAAGAAGAAAGATGTTTACACATAATGCTGGAAAATTCAGTTCGTTTTAAAGCTGGGCAGGTGAAGTTTATGGAAGATATCTGAAAAAAAAATGATGTATGTAGACTAATAGGGAAGCTGTAAGATGATGCTTAAAAAAGTGAAATAAAATGAAGGTACCATGATGGGGAGAGATGAGATTCAATAGAAAATAATAATCCCTTACTCAAGAATCACGGGATAACTGGTGGGTTACAGTGACAAGAAAACAATAGTGATTGAGATGACAGACTCTGAAGGTAGGCATAACTAGACTGAAACTCAGCCTCTGCCACCTATTAGCTGTGTGACTTTACCAAATTATGTATTCTCCCTTTAGTCTAAAGTAGGGAAAATATCATTACCCTCACACAGGGCTGTTGGGAATAGCAACAACAGAAGAAGAAGAAGAAGAAGAAGAAGAAGAAGAAGAAGAAGAAGAAGAAGAAGAAGAAGAAATAATTTAATAATGATTATTATTATCATGGTGGTGGTGGTGATACTGGGAATTGAACCTAGGGACATTCTACTTCTAAGCTACACCCAAGTCCTATTTTATTTTATTTTTTAATTTGAAAAAGGGCATTTCTAAGTTGCTGAGGGTGGCCTTAAATCTGCAGTCCTCCTGTCTCAGCCTCTCACATACTGGGATTATAGGCATGCATCAACACATCTGGCAGGAGTTATTCTTATAAAGTGTTTAATACACTGATTGCAATAAGTATTTATCACTTTGGTCAAAATTTGATTACTCCCTCTCAATGTCATCTTGAGAAAGTTACTAAATCTCTCTGTTCTTACATTTACGTGTGTGTGTGTGTGTGTGTGTGTGTGTGTGTGTGTGTGTGTATGTGTTTTGCTGGGAATTAAACCTAGAAGCATTTTACATTTTTTATTTTTTGTTTTGAAACAGGGTCTCTCTAGGTTGCTGAGATTCTCACTATATTGCTGAGGCTGTCCTTGAACCTGTGATCTTCCTGTCTCAGCTTCCCAAGTATTGGGATTATGGGAGTGTGGTATCATGCCCAACACATTTACTTACCTTTGAAATAGAAATATATTAGCATTTCATCCTGTTTTATCAGATCAAATGAGATAATATATATAAAGTGTTTTAAGTACAAAAGTGTTGTTATAGAGTATAAAGAAGTTGGGTAGTATTTCAAGACCTACTCATATCACAATAAATCACAAGCCTTTAATTTCTGACCCTTGTATAGGTTAATCTTTTCTGAGGAAATGAAGGACTGAAACTGAGGGGTTGATAGGCATTGCATTTCATTTCCAATATGTATTTCCTAACTCTATTGCTTAGCCAGATTCTTTTCTTTCTGCAATATTTGTCACATACGCCACTTCATTTAAAACCATCTACCCTGTTTAATGTATTAAGTCCTTATTCCTAGGAAGATAAAACCATCCTTTGCTATGAGCTGCACAAGCTCCTTGAGAATTTTTCACCCTCAAACCCAAACATGACTTTTACACCATTGATTCCATCCTCTGCTAACACCTCCAGCTTTTCTCCCTGCCTGTCACACATTACCACCTTCTTCCAATGTGTGGCAGTCCAGAGTAGCATAGACCAGGGTAGCAGGAGAGGCTCCTTGTGATAATTTCTCTGTAACAATTTTCCAGATGAACATTATGATGCTGTATTCTTGTTTAATCTAACTGACATTCTTATAAGAGCTTGAAACTCTTCAGCAATGTTCCTGCTCTCTAATCTTTAACTTTCTAATAGTCCATAGACAAAACAAGGACTTCCAGGGAGCAGTGCAGCAAACAGTGGGACATCAGTGGGTCCTGAAAAGACTCTCAGCAGTGCTCTGACACTGCCATATACCGCCTCTCTGAGCACTTTTTTGGTCAGGAGCCGCCCATTCTCTGAACCTAGAGCTCCTTCCTCCCTGCAAAAGATACCTCAGTCTCCAAAGAAATGTCGTTATCTATGGGCAAGTGTCTCTTGATTAATTAATCACAGGCTACATAAGAGAAACTACTATTGTGGTTGCTGTGACAGGGTGGGCAGATGGCTATAAAGAACCCCCTGGCAGAGATCAAGGAGAATGCCCGACACCCACAACACCCTTCATAGTTAACTATTCCCTTATTTGGAAATGGTTTTCATATTGTCAGCTTTCTGACATGCAAAGTTTCAGTTGTATCCCCGGTGAATCCTTTCTGAGGAAGTTGCTGAAGGATTCATGAAGTGGGTGACAGTGCAGGGACTAGCAAGGAATCCTCATGAAGGCAAGGAAAGCAGTGAGCAGTTTGCAGCAGCCAACCTGTCCAGACAGAGCAAGTGAAGAGTCATTGAGTAAGAGCTCCATAGGAAGACTGACAGATCTGAACGACTAGGAAGGTGTGTGCAGAGGAAAGTGATGGACAGAAAAGTGTACTAAAACCACAAAAAGAAAGCACAACAACACATAAGACAATTGCTAATTCCAGGGGGAAGAGTTGTACTGGAAAAGAAAGGTAACCATAGTTTACTGTGATTCAATATTGTAACCATTGAATAGTATTCTAAAGAAAATTAAAAGATATAGAAGTTGAGAGTGGTGGGCCACACATGTAATCCCAGTACTTGTAAGGCTAAGACAGGAGGATCACAGGTTTGAGGCCAGCCTCAGCAACTTAGTGAGGTCCTGTTTAAAATAAAAAAATAAATAAAAATGAGGCTGGGGTGGAACTCAGATGTAAAATGCCCTGAGGTTCAATCTCCAGTAACACACACACACACACACACACACACACACACACACACACACACGACTTTATCGGGAGTCTGCGGGTGAGAGGGTATGAAAAAAAGCCATGTCTATATTTATCATAGAAGAAAGTCAATAGATAATGCCTCAAATAGAAAAATTTAAAAAAAGAAATAGATAAGTATTACTTAGAGATATGGAGAAAACTCTGTAAGAATCTGTTATAGGAATTCAAAATGAAAACTTGGAATAAAAGGAATCCAGGTGGGGTGGCACAGGGATGATATTTTTATAACAACCTTTGTAGAACTCAAAAGCTTTTCAAACTATGTGCATTCACAACTTTGGTAAAAATGAATGTGAAATGTGTTCTACGGAATTCTAAAGAGTTGTTCAAAACATGAATGCAAAATAACATCTACCTTATTCTAAAGAGTTGTTTGAGGTACCTCTATACACAGCAAACCATAAGAGGCATGAATTAGAATCACTGTGACCACAATGACTGTGATATTGTCTCTTAGCTAAGTCTTCCCCATCTTGCCTTAGGAAAAAGTTAGTTGTATACCTGAAGATACATTGGATTATCTCTCGAGATAAGATATTATCTAGGAGTTAAGAGCGGGCCTCACACAGAGAGGACTTGTCTTCATAAATCCTAGTGCTTAGCTAACAAAGTCAAACCTGGCCTGATCTTTTATCCATGGAGCAAATAGAACTGTAACCCCCCACTGTCCCGTTAAGCACAAAGTTTGCTCATCATAACACTATTTTTAGAATTTTGTGAGCTCAAAGGGAAAACAGAAGGAACAGCCCAACATTAAATTACTCACTTGAACGACTTTCCAAATTGAAATCACAAAGATTGCAAGTTCATAGTTGTAACTACACAGGAACCCATTTGAAATAATTTCAGATCTGAGCATTGCCATACGGTCCTGTTGATTTCAATGGAGGCGACCTACTCATGTGGATAATACTATGCAGATGGGGCAGTGGTGCTGGGGCCCTCTGCCAAGGCCAGCGCTGTCTCAGCCCACTTCTCACACCCAGATTCTTTGCAATATAACCTGTAGAGATTACACATCCTTTTTTGGGAGTCTGGATGGGAATGGCATGTGTGTACCTAGGAGAGGACTTCTGCCGTGAAGTCCATGTGATTCATCTGTGAGGTGGTTGTCTGCCAGGAAAATGATCTTATTTGCTCTGGTGGGATGCTGGCATTCTCTCAGTCCATGATACCAGAGTCCGCTGGAAGAAGCTGCATGTCAGAGCATCCTCTGGGAGGGGACTCACTGCACAGCTAGATTAGAGTTAGACCCGGCTGGCTTTTAATAACAAAGCATCATAAGAATTATTTTCATGGCTAAAGCACATCTTTCTTTACATCTTACACTCCTAATCTCCTCTTCCTTTCCCATAAAATCCAGGTCCCCCACAGAAGAAAAGCAAAGGTAATTGTCAAAGACAGCCTCAATTAAGATTTAAAGGAGCATACCATAGAGCTTCCTGGAAGGACATCAGGTACCCTGCTGACTCAGAGGCACCATATGGCAATATTTCTAGATCAGAGAGACTCTCCCTTCTCTAGGAGGTCCTCACCATCCTGTGTGATAGTACCGCCAGGTCTTAAGTAGCTAACACGTGGAGCTAGGTGAGGAGCCATGTCCTATTCAGACATCAAATTCTGCATCTCTACTCCAAACTGGAAAATAATTTCAAATTTTTAATGTCAAATGAACAGAGATTATGAAGTAGAACCTCTTTGTTTAGGTGAGATTAACTTGAAAACTAGTTTCATTTCATCTTTTTAAAAATACAATCCTATATGGATAGTATAGCTACACAAATCTCTTTGTCCAGGATGGCATCCAACTTGAGAAATAATTCACTGGGAACCCTTTTTTTTTTTTGCCGTACTGGAGTTTGAACTCAGGGGCATTCTACCTCCGAGCTATAGCCCCAGCCCTATTTTTTATTCTTTATTTTGAAACAGGGTCTCACTAAGTTGCGGAGTGCCTTACTAAGTAGCTGAGGCTGGCCATGAACCCAGATCCTCCAGTCTCAGCCTCCCAAATGCTGGAATTACAAGCGTGGGCCACCATGCCCAGCTACTGGGAATCCTCTTAATCTGGTAAAGTAGCAGGAATATATGTGGGGTGCTTCCTGTTTACAAAAGTCTCTGTTCAGCTGCTGGGGCCTGCTATCATTTTTAGCCTGTCAGTACCACTTTCCTGTCCCTGTCTCTTCTCCGAACATTAACTAGGAGGGCCATATTAAAATATAATTATGAACTTGCCATTCCTCTGCTTAAAATTTTCTTGGTGTTCCTGTTACAGGCATTCCCCAGTTCCTGAATGTGAACTTCTGTGTCTGAGGAGCTCCTGTCACCTATAATTCATCCTGTGCCCTGCAGGGCCTTCTCATCCTATCCCAGTCACGGTGGCTTCCATTCTCCTTTCACTGTACCTATCTGGAGTGTCCCCCCACCCCATTTGTACCTGGATAACCCCTACTCATCTTTTGGTTTCAGCTTAAATATAATTCAGAAGCCTGGTCTCTTCTCAGCATGGCTGCCTTTCATGTTATGTTGTCTTGCCTTTTCAATGACTGACAGCAATAGATTTGCTGTTGCATTAATATTGGTCTCTTCTGCTGGATCATGATGGTATGAGGAAAGACTGCTTCTTTATTTCACTACCTTATATTCAGTGCCTAGCAGAGTGCCTCACACAGCTCAGGGCTCAATGAGAATTCACTGAATAAAAGATAAAGGTCTAATCTCTTTCTTGAAGGCCTCGTATTTATTGAGCAATGACATAGAGCTTTCTTCCCATATTCACTCACTAAAGTTATAATTTTTTTTTTTCAGGAAGGTGTCTCTAGTGAGTTGAATATTATCATCCCCCAAATTTATATCTTTCCAGGAACTCAAATTAAGACCTTTGGAAATAGGGTCATTGATCCTAGGATAAAAGTCTCAAGGTGAAATCAACCTGAATTTCGGGTAAATTGCTGTCCTTTTAAGAAGAGAAAAGGACATGAAAAGGCATGTCAACAGGGACGAAGGCAAGGTAAAGACCAAGGTAGAAGATGCAGTGATACAGCTGTAAGCCAAGGAATGCCTGGATTTCCAGGAGCTACAAAAAGCTGGCGGAGACAGGAAGGTTCCTCCAATCACGTTTCAGAGGAAAAATGGTCCTATGGTTATCTTGTTTTCAAACTTCTGTCCTTCATGACTGTGAGGGACTAAATTCTCCTTGTTTTAAACCACCAGTATACTAACTATACATAATATAGTATTCGCCATCTTATCCATTTTTAAGCACAATTCAGGGGCACTTTGTTGTATGACAGCGTTTGAAAATTAACACACTCACCTATGAGCAGTAGTATTGATATTATGGAACCTTCCATGACTCTCTTTCACACAATTACTGAACAGGAATATGGCACAGAGAGAAGGACTCATATTTGGTGTGTTCATTTACAAATGCACAGAAGAATGGTCGAAATACTAGAGTCTTTGTAATCAAACACGTCAGGGTAGGTGATTCTGTGCAACCTTCCCGTAGCACAGGCAACCTCCTCAGAACATCCAGATGACTCCCTGGCCTCTGCTAGGTGACAGGAAGTTCACTGTCTCACAAAGTTACACAGTGGCAGAACTTTTAAGGAAATCAGTATATATCTGGTGTAACCCACAGGCCACTATTAGATTGACACTGTCTTTCTACTACCACGGTGTATGTGCCTTTTTGCCTCTAAAAAGTAAATCAGCTTCAAAGAGTAGCAGCATTGTGTTTGACATGTTGACAAAATCTTGCCCAGTCTTCTTTGCACCTAATTCATTTTTTTTTGCAAGAAAGAAATAATAGAAACATTATTCAGTGACATAATGTTATTCAATTATCTCTACCCAAATCCCAGTGGCAACTGAAGAACAGACTTAATTTTCTATACTTATGACCCACACCCCAGTCAAATTAAATCAAAGCAACTAAGACTTGTGGAGTGCTTTTTTTTAATTTGATAAATGCTTTCTTAAAGGAAAACATTGATCTAGAAAAGCATGCCAGTCACGATATGTAGCTCAATGAACTTTTGCAAAGAGAATCATCCAAGTAGCTAGCTAGCACTCAGGCTAGGGACAGAAATTTACCAGCATTCCAAAGCTCTGCTCGTGCCTCCTCCTGGCCACATACAACCCCATGGCAGCCCTCCCCTCAGTAGAGTGGATGTTTTGGGGTGTGTGTATGTGTGTGTTTACTTACTTGGCCTTTGTGTGCATATTCACTTAGACCACTTTGTTCCTTTCTGAATGTACCATTCAGTGGCATTCAATATTTTGGCTGGTTTTGAATTTGATATAAATGGAGACATGCCCAATGGGTTTCTGTGTTGGCTTCTTCCACTTAGCACCCTTTTAAATCATCTCATGTTTCTGAAAAGATGGTTAAATAAATGTCTTTTAGGTGTTTTATCTGTTGTAGAACGGCACCAAGTGGAACTCTAAAAGGGGTGGTGTCATGGGTTAAAAGGCCCCCGGAGACGTGTATTATGTTTCATGTCCATTACACATAAAAGTAGTTCTGAGGCTCTCAAATTACTCCCATGGAGGTAGCCAACTGCGCTCCCTGGGTGATGTTTCTCTGCTTGCGCTTTCTGAGCATTTGAACCTTAGGGTCTGTGACCACAGTGAGACACATCGTGTTCGAATGCTGGGCTACAGGTGAAAAAGCCCTTAAGTAATGGAACTTTCCTTTTCTGGAACAAACAAGATTGTAGAAATTTTCTCTTAATTTAAACCTGAAAAAGGTCAGAAGTGACCCAAGCCTCAAACACTGTAATAGCACCTATTAAATGAATGATAAGCTACCCTATAAACCCAAGCTTCTGATTTACAACGTGTGCTGTTTTAAAGGTTATGTGACATACAGTTTAATGACCTAAAATAAAACATTTTTATTTAGGTTTATGAGCCTTGTTCCACTAAATACCACATTCCCCTCTGCACCAAAGGTTGTGAACCAGTCTTGCTTATCTTGATTACAAATCTAGACAATTCTTGGCCAATCTGCAGAAAGAAGCTCAGGTGACTTCTGTTCCCTGGAGCCCTCTTGCGGTCAGTTGTCACCAGGGAGAGGATTCATGGATGTGGAGGGCTACTTCTTGTACTATGCTGGACCAGGATAAGTAGGCAAATCATATTGCTCGGGATGGGAGGGCAGAGTCAAGTAGTATAATACTCTAGTGCCCAGTCACTTGCTATTCTATCTATAGTCCCATCCTCATCCTCTGCCCTGTTTTTAATACCTTAGAGGCTTTAAAGAAAAAGTTTAATAGCTATGATTTGAGAAAAGTGTTTTTCTGTTTTGTTTTGTTTGGGTACTGGGGATTGAACTCAGGTGGCTTAAGTGAAAGTGAGGACATGGTCTCTCTACAGATCATAGAATCACACGAAAGACAGTGATATTTTTTTATGAAGCCCCACACAAAATCCTATCTCCATCCCCTTGTAGGTGACGCCTTTTCCCGACAGCCAGGTCATCAGTATGGACAAGGGTAACTGTTTGGTGCTCTTAATTGGGTATCATACTGATTTATCTTCACCATCTATCACACAGACCTTGCCAAGCACAAGACTCAGGCCCTCAATCAAAAGCCACATGTGAGACTACAGAGGTTTCAGCAAGCAGCTGCCACCGTCATATCCCATTATGTCTTCAAGGGTTTCCTCCCCTGTCCACCACTGAAGTCAAAGGCACTCCTCTCCCCCTTGCTGTCCATCAGGGGTTGACAAGAGAGCAAGAGGAGAGTCTCAGAATGGTGGCACCCAAGGAAGCCTGGGGTTCACAAGGTGCCAGTGGCTGCCAGCATGACAGATTGCTCGTTTCATATGCAAAGGAGGAAGGAAAAGAGGGATCCCAGGGGATTTCACTGCTCTGCAGCAGGCAGGCAGAGCCTGAGGGCATGGGGCAGGCAAGCCAAGACCTTACAAGGGTACCTGCAGAGGGATGATCAGAAAACAGGGAATGGAACCTATAGAAGCTGGGACCCTGAGTCCTGCACCTGCTTTCTATGCCCGAGCACGAGTTGAAGAATCAGACAGCAAAAAAGGACTCTTTTTGGTTACAGATGAGGAAACAGAAGTACTGAAGGTGAAGTCATATTTTGGAGGTTACAGGACTGATTAGGGACAGGGCAAGAAGGATAATTCAAATTGCCTCAATTCTAAACTGGAGCTCAGTCTCTTGCACTTGTAGAACTCCAATCTAGGAAAAGTATATCTCTCAGTACAAACTATCAGCAGATGGGTGGGTGAAAAGGTAGAGGTTACATATTTAGACCTTGTAGGAATGGACAGGAAACTTATGCATAACCAATTTATTTGTCTAAGACAATTCTAGTCTAGGGAAGCTATTGTAGTTAGGGATAGAAGAATTTAGAGGCTCCCAGAAGCCCTCAACAGTCATATGTGGCCTCAGATGAAATGGTTAATGTAGGACTACTCCCTGATAGTGATAGTAGGTATTCCCTGTAGTAGCAATGACTTGTAACATACATTGACGTGTTCCAGTGTCCTAATGAAAGACAGACTCAGAACTTAATGCTAAGAACAGTTTTTATTCTTTTTTTGGAACTAGAGATTGAACCCAGGGGCATTCTGTCTCTGAAACATACTCCCAGTCTTTTTTTTTAAAAACTTAACAGTGCCTAGCTAAATTGTTGAAGGTCTTACTCAGTTGCTGAGGCTGGCTTTGGATCTTTGATTCTCTTGAATATCAGCCTCCCAAGTACTGGGATTACAGGTATGTGCCACCACATCTGGCTTAATTCTTACTCTTACAAAAAGAAAATGGAAGATGGGGATGTGATATAACCTGCTTGTCCGCCAGCCCTCCCCCAAAGCAATTATGATCCCTTAGCCAACACAGCCACCCAGAGAAAACATTCTGATTTCTTCTGTGCAGCCTTGGAATTGGCACTGGCTAGCTATAGAAAATTGGGTGCAGGTTGTTAAATCCTGTATCTGATTCTTTAATAGAGTGACTCAAACTCACTCACACACCAGAGTTAGCACAAGGGACACTGAAAGTGGATGAAAACCCCAAGAGAGTTTACTTCAAAAGAAATTGGAATAATTTACCTGTCGATGGACTGGTTCACAATTGTGTAATGAGGGAGTTCTCTGCTCTGGCTGCACATTAAAGTTACCTGGGGGCGATGCTTTAAATGCAGATGCCTCGGACAGAGTCCAGAAGAACTGAAGCTGGGGGCAATGTCCTGGTGTTGGCTTGATAAAATGCTTTCTCACTGATTCTAATGCACAGGAGGGTTGAGAATGACTGATACAACCCAACCAGAGTCTTTAGAACCAAGAAATAACTCTGTAGAAATGACTATCTGTAGGTGACTTCTGTACATGTAGCAAAGAAAGATTGGAACTGAGGACCTCTAAGTGCTATTCCAGTGATCCTTGATTTATCCAGTGCTTTTACCTGTGTAGTGGCTGTATTTTGAATGGAATAAGGGACTCAAGGTGGGTAACATATATGCTACTCTGAGAGAAGTTTGAACTGTCCACATCTAAAACATACTAACAAGAAATTTCAACAAGTTAGTAATTTCATTTTGGTTATCAATAGTAACATTAAAAAACCAATTTTATCCCAATAACATTTCCCTTTTGATTAAGTAGCATTCATTTCAAAGTGAAGTACCGGGTTTGGGGCGGGGTGTGTGGAGAGAATTTATAAAGACAAATAGTATAAATATGTCATCACTGACTCCTTTTTTTTTTTTTTTTTTTTTTTTTTTTTTTTTTTTTTTTTTTTTTTTTTTTTTTTTTTTTTTTTTTTTTGCAGTACTGGAGATTGAACTCAGGGGCGTTCTACCTCCGAGCTATACCCCCAGCCCTATTTTTTATTCCTTATTTTGAAACCGAGTCTCACTAAGTTGCGGATTACCTCACTAGGTAGCTGAGGCTGGCTGCGAACCCGGATCCTCTGGTCTTAGCCTCCCGAATGCTGGGATTACAAGCGTGCGCCACCATGCCCGGCCACTGACTCCTTTTAATGAATATCTCATATTCACATGTATGTATAGTATTAACATGTAAGCACTGTTTTCTTTTAATTGAATTTCCAGAACTAACCATCAATAATTCAGTGTTAGAGTTAGGGACATGTATGCATATAAATAATAAGAATTCAAATGAATGATATGATATCAAAATACTCAGATCCTCTCCACACCCACTTGCTCACTCCCCCTCTAGATATTGTTGTTCATTTCCCCATTGAAGTACTTCTCTCCCAGTTCAGTACATTATCCCTTTTTATTTCTATACTTATTTCCCATTTTTCAAATATCATAACATTTTAAAAAATTACAGAGTTAATTTGAAATGCTACTATCTTAAGTCAACTGCTTCCATTCTTGCTTGTTCTCTTTCTTGCTTGGTCTATTTAGTTGGGTTTTACATACTTAGAAATACGATGCTCACTGACATTTTCTAATAATAATGCAATGCATTGAAAGTCTGTCCCAAAAGCATATTTGCCGTGGAACCCTGTGGAGGTTCCAAAAGTGTTTAAATGCTATCCTTGCTGTGGACCCCGAGGGCTGATGCATTGGCTTAGCATCTTTGCTCTGCTTCTCCACACTAGTACACACTTAGCATTTCCATCTACTGGGTGAGTTGGTAATAATCACAACCTTTGCCATGCAAAGCTGTTGCAATGATTAAATAAAATGCGTATAAAGGACTTAGCACTGTGCCAGGAACACAGTCATAGTTAGGAGGCAGCACGTAAATAGACTATACATTCCCTGATGATAGTCTGTGGTCTTCAAACAGAATACAGGCAATTAAATCTTCATAAAACCTGCTCACTTACTCAGTAGTTTTATCTTCCTTTCTGCATAAACTTGCAAATATTGGCCTTTCCTGGCACTGAGTGTGTTTTGATTACACACATCTGGCCAGCAAGAACCAAATGTCTCCTTGTATTTCACTTAGCACCGTGCCACATGTAATTACAGGCTTAACACTTCCCTTCTGATGATCATGATGATGACAGTAACGGCACCGTTGATAATGGCTAAAAGATGACAAATAACCTGAAATTCAAAACTTGCTCAAGAAGGGGCCCCCTCTCCTTAGCTCTGAGCTGAACAAAATAAAAATGATCATCTCAATCACAAATGCAATTAAACACTTCCCTGCAGGAAGCTGAATCTCAAAGATTCATGGAGTGCACAGGGGTTGCCCTCGGGCCTCTTTCATGTCTTCCTCTGCTGCAATCTGTGCTTCAAAATGTTAACAGGCCATCAGGCTGCCAAGACCCCAAGTGGTGCCCAGGTGGCTACAGCAGTCTCTTAAAGCTTTGTCCTTTTTTCTTTAGGTTCTCTTGTTCTCTCTCCTCTGCTCTCTCTTCCTTGTAGAATTGAAGTTCAGTTTTAAACAGGTCACTGGTTTCCATGGTTATCCAAAGCATTTTTGAACTCCATGACTCTTTGGTATTAGCCCTGCAGTCATGTTTTGTGCCAACTTTATCCTGAGCCCGTGATGTATGTGGGGGTTACACATTGTCCTTTTCCCCTGCCTTGTCTGTAATGGGATCCAAATATGATAAATTAAAGACACGATGTGTGAGAGAAAAGACCTGACCTAGACAGGCTGAAAGAATTGGATATCAACTTCCACAAGTCCCTGGGCACTCTCTCCATTGACAGAGCTTTCAGAAATCTCCCAGCTAGGCACTGAAGTGGTTTCATATCCCAAAAGGCCTCTCTCTACCAATTAGGAGAATTAATTGGAAAGTCAAAAAGATGGAATGGGGTGAGTTCTCTTTCCTTTAGAGAACAATGGTAAAGAGTGAAAGGCAGGCAGACTTAATACATTGCAATGAACAAATACACTGCACTGAATGAAGGTTCAGGTAGCAAGAGTTGTGGAGCCCTCACGTTCTGTTCTCAGTGACTCCCCTTGGGCCCCTCTGAACAAAACCATCTTCACAGGTCTCCCTTGTGTTATTGTCAGGCAATTTACTTACAAGCTTAAAGCAGACCAAATTAGGATATCAATTGACATATGGATGAAAGGCAACACTTGTAACTATGTAATGCTGGATAATGAAAATTAAAAATGCCAACATGAATGTTTCAGAAAAACAAGCTGCCCAGTGGGACCTGACTATTTTCTGTAGACTGTGGATCCGACTTCCATCTCCAAGTATTTGCAGAATGCTTAGGATACTTAATATTTCCGGATGGTTCCATGGTATATGAATAGAACACCATCTGCTTAGAGATCAATCACACCTGAGTTGTAACACAGTCACTTTTCTCATTTGTAAAATTAGGAAAAAAAACTATATTCCTCCTAAGGTTATGATGCAGGCTGAGGAGAAGATGCATGCAAATCATTATAAAAAGAAAAAAGAGCCCCAGTATCCGATTGAGTACTTTTACAAAAGGGAAAAAAAAAAAGCTAGGGATAGTAAGTAGAAAACAAACAATATAGCAGTATGATTGATGTTGTTACCTCTCGGGCTCATTTTAAAAAGTAGGTAGGTGGAGGAAATACTTTTGACTTTGATGCTTTTATAATGGGTGCAGATACATGCAGGACTTACTGGTGCATTCAAATTTTTATGTGTAGAATTGTTGATACTGGTCACAGATAATAGAAAAGGTCAGCATTTGATCGCAAAGTCGGTACTGAAATACAGTAGATGGTGGGACACTTGCCAGGCAGTTCTGTCAAGGGACCTGTAAGATGGCATCTTTCCCAGGCCTGCCTCCTGGATGAGAAGAACAAGGCAAGGGTGTGGTAGTAGTGGCACATCCACCCTTCCATTGGTGATGTCACAGGTGCTGAGGTTTAAAAACACCCTCTTCCTCCCCAGCATCCAGTCAACCTCCAACCTGAGAGTACACCAATAGTAACAGTCAAGTCTAGATTTGCACTCTAGAGGAAAATTCTGACATCTGTATGATAAATCCATTAAGTCATTAATGACTTATTTATTGAAACTCTTTGATGTGCCAAGCCATGTGTTTAGCACTGAACACACAGCTGAAAGACAGACACGGTATTTGTCCTTATGTCCTTTCTAGTCTATAGGAAGGAGATAGCCAACAAACAAAGAGTGATATAGGACAATTCTCTCCTCTATAAGCATTAATTTGCAACTAACATCTTCTCTCTATTCCCTTAACCCTAGATGTGGGGAACAGGAACAGGTAAGGTGCTTCTGGGAGTGCAATGGAGTTATTTTGGAGATCAACTAAATCAAAATAGCCTTTCTAATGAAATTGTATTTTTGGAATTTATATTTTTTAAATATTGTTAGCACTTTTCTCATGGACTAAAAGAAATACTTGCTTATGTTGAAAATTTGAAAAATATGGTAAAATATGAAGAAAATAATTATGATCGCAATCTGATAACCCAGGAAGGCCACAATTAACATTCTTTATGTCCTTGTGGATGTCATGTGTGTGCACTCACACACACACTATCACATTGCACACTTGGTTTTTATGCTATGTCTTCTCTCCTCAACATTTCATCATAAATATTTTTTCATGTACAATATGATTACTTGACACTGTTTTAATAGCTATACAATATACTGTTCCATGATGACACTATAGCCAGCCATTTCCATGTGGAGCATGGAGGCAAGGTAGGCTATTTCCAGTATTTCACTGTTAAACGGGCAATTGCAATTAGCACCTTTGCAAATGCATTTCTGCCTACAATCCCTATTTCTATAAAACAGATTCCAAAGAGAAAAATTGGATCAAAGGGGGGGTGGGATAGTAAACATTTTTAAGATCTTCCTTTATTTTGAAACCGAGTCTCACTAAGTTGCGGAGTGCCTCACTAGGTAGCTGAGGCTGGCCGCGAACCCGAATCCTCCAGTCTCAGCCTCCCGAATGCTGGAATTACAAGCGTGCGCCACCACGCCCGGCCATTTTTAAGATCTTTAAAAAGAAAATTACCAAATCAATTTTGAGAAACTTGCAAGTGTGCAGTCCCACCAGTCTGAGAATTCCTGCTCCATCATATTCTCAAGAGCACAAATGCATTATTCTCTCTCTTTTCTTTCTGTTATTCCAACAGTTAAAAAAAAAAAAAAATCTATCTCACTTCTACTAAAAATTGTATTCATTGAATTAAAAATGTTTCTATATATTACCCATTTTCACAGTTTCTTTTCTATGAATAGTCAAATTCATATAATTTGCCATTTTTCTAATGGATTTGAAATCGAATTTTTAATTCACTTTGTAATAATTTTGCTGGGTAAGGATACTTTTCATTATTTAATGGTAGTGTTAATCTTTAGAACATATTTAACTAACTGAAAGGAGATTTTGAAATACAGTTACTGTGGCACATATTCTGTAAAAAAAAAACGTGTTGGGAGATTCAAAGACAGAACACTATTTTCAGCACTGGAATTAAGTTGACGTTATTAATGGGTGTGCCTATGCCTCTCACACAATTCTGGTCCACATAGGTCAGGCTCCTTCCAGGTGGCTTCTGGAAATCGCACTGCTGACTGGCATGGGCTTTTAGCCCTCTCTACTCTTCAGATACAGAATCATTCTGCTGAAATATATGTGTGTTTTGAACTCTGACCTCTATTGAATATTATTCCATTATCCTAATCCATTCTAACTTTTTTTGCCATACTGAGGGGATCTCTATTACTGAGCTACACCCCCCCCCCCGACTCTTTTGATTTGAAGACAGGGGCCTCACTAAGTGGCCAAGGTTAGCTTGGATTTGCAACCCTTCTGCCTCTCACATAGCGAGTAGCTGTGATTACAGGTGTGCACCACTGCACCAGATCCCTAATATTGCTTTTAAAAAACGTTTTAGTCAGATTGTAATTTTGAATTAGGAAATAAATCTTCTGGACAACAAATAGCATGATGTATTAGAACCTGAGCTTGGATTTCAACAGATATCAAATGATTATGCAATTTACTAGCATCACTCACCTAGAAATTGTCTAAGAACAAAAATACACAGCCTGGCATAGCGGCACACACCTGTAATCCTTTAGACTGAGAAAGGAGGAGTACAGGTCCTAGGTCAGTTTCAGCAACTTATTAAGGCCCTCAGAAACTTAGTGAGACCTTGTTTCAAACTATCAAAGTCGATCACTAAACTGAACCCAAGAAGGAGGGAGGGTGAATGCACCAATTAAAAAATAAAAAATAAAAGTAAAATAGGGTTGGAGGTATAGACCAGAAGTAGGATGCCTCTGGGTTTAGCCTCCAGCAGCATACACTCTAAAAATAGCCCCTTTTCTCCCTCTCCAAGCAATGGCTGTTAAGGCAAATATACAGCAATAATATCAAATTATATAGATAATAATTTAACATTAAATTATGTAGAAGTTAGGAAAAGTTCATTAATATTGTGATATCATTTCTTTCTCTCTTCATCTTTGCTATTCCTTTTCTGAATCACAATAAAATAAATTCCTGAGTTTCCCATATCCAGTTTACTAAAAGTCATGGCTTTCTTCCTTCTGTGTCTTTGTACATGTGGTTCTTGTGGCTTGGAGAGCTTTTCGCTACCCAGGTCACCTCTTCCTCCCTCATATTATTTTTCTCTTAGTTACCTCTTTTTCTCATTTAAATCTCAGCTTAGGAATTCCTTTTGAGACCTTGTCTGATCATCACTCCTCACCTGAAGCTCAGAAACATATGTGTTTATGACACTTTATTATCATCCTAACACTTTTCTCACCATGTTTTCGTGTTCACTTACAGTGGGTAAAGTAATAAACTGTGAGCTCCTTAAAAGCTATGCCTATCATTTTGCATCTCTCTTATCCCAGTGCTTAGCACAATACCTGGGACAATGAGAGTGGGAGAGAAGGGGTGAGTAAACAAATAAACAGATGTGGAAAAGTGCAAAACAATTTCAGGCAATGCTTGAACCAAGTTGGCAGTCTCCTGAATTCTTGGTAAAATTGCTCTACTTTGAGAAACTTGCTGATATGAGATGAAAAATGAACAGGATTAAGAAATAGTCCCCAGAAGTGTACAATGGTAAATGAAATAAAGCTCATAAATAGCTACCAAGAAATAAATGAAACTTAATTATGCTTAAAAGTTTTTCACCAAATCTAGAAATATTACCACCATAGCATAGGTGTTTATCATCAATATAATTCTCTAGCCTTAATCTGTGGGACTCTTCTGTAAGGAAAACTAGAGGGCATTGTGGATCTAGGGCTATTTCTAAGTACTACCGAGACCAGCCCAGAGGATCTGAATGTGCTAGGCTATTGACTCTGACCTTGATCCCTAGAGTTCAGAGATTCAGTAAGGATTGTTATAGAAATGGTGTTGTTTACACTTTGGGTTTTTAGTGTCATTGTTTAGATGTCAACCTCATTTTATACCCTCTCCACATTTCTGAGTAATACAGAGGCTCATCAGTAGCTGAGATCAGAAGAATTTCCACTGTGGACTAATTAAGATGTCTGTACAATGTTTTCTGCTTCCTAAAATTTAGCAGTCAGCTCATGGGACACGCTTCCTATTCATACTCTGCCTGGTGGCCCTCGGCTCTTTGTTATGAGGCATTTGAACTTCAAGTCATAAAATGTTTGGCATGGACATGAAGATTAAGCTTCAAAATCTAGATGTCAAGTTCCATGATAGATCTATCATAAATTAATTATAAATTCATTTATCATTCAAAAGATGTTTTGTGAGCTTCCTTTATGTAGATTAGGCAGGACACTCAGCTCAATGATCTGTGAATGAGTATGATATCTGTATTCAATATGGTAAAAACAAGACCAAGACAGGCAGTTTCTAGAACTCCAGTCTAACTTGCTTTCAATGCGTATATTCCAGGGAACCCTAGTGCTTCCTAGGCCCTATTTTTCTCTTGCAGACCAAGTATTTACTTAAAAATATTGGACAGAAACACTTGATACAAAATCTGCCCTTTCCATGTGAAGGCTACCAGCATGTGCATCCAGGGCACTGTTATGTCTGGTAACGGACAAAAATATAATAGGAAACAGTTTCATACAAGCAACAACCTTTCTTTGTACCCACATTGGTATCCTTTCAAACACAGAATCCCAAAGGCCATATTTAATAACCATCAACATTCTTAATGCTCTTTTAGTCTTCCAGCCTCCTCTCTTCCTTTTCCCAGAAATTCATTTTGGGGTTTCTGCCACTTTTAATGAACCAATCTGAAAACTGGGATTCTTTGTGGATCCAAATTCATATTTGGATAGCTGTCTTAATCTAAGCAATTAATGATAACTGTCCAGCCCTTATCCCTGAGAGAGTGGTAGATAAAATATATGTTTAGAAAGCAGTGAGACAAATATTTATGTATGGTATATGAAAACCTGCCTGGTTACATTAGACTCACACTTCGCATTGCATAATTCTTTAAGGGGCTCCTAAGAGATAATGCCAGAGACACAGCTGTGGACACAATACCCATGATAATTTCACCAACTGGGAACCAAGTGCCCCCAAATCTTCATATTAAGATGCATGAAGGGTGCCAGAGGCATGATTAGACATAAATAGGCTGGAATATAAATGGCCAGGCTGCAACCTATCCTCCAAATCAAAGAAAAGACCGGAGGAAGGCCAAGTGAAAAGATTGAAAGCAAATCCTACAAGTTTCCTACACCAACACATACAAATGTTGAAAAGGCATCAGTAAAACTAAGATTTCTTGTTCACTGAAGCATTCTGAATTCATAAAATAAGAAGAAACTTTCGGTGTGTGACAAAAGAAAGACAGAGGCCAGCCTGCTTAATACCACTAATGCTGACTGGATGGCTGATAGCTGGTGGCTCGTGTGTGTATCAAGAGGGCATGGCATCTATTTTGTTTGCAACATGGGCTTCAGCACTGTATTGCCTCAAACAATGTACAGGCTCTTGAGTGTTAATCCTTCAGTCACCATCTTTTATTTAATAAGGCCTGAACTTTCAGGGTAAGAGGAGAACATCCCTCGTAAATGTTAAATGTAATAATAAATAGCGTTCATAAAATTTTCTTTAAAATTGTGGGTGTAGAAAAATTACTGTAATTTCTTTTGAAAGCCTCACATGTTTATTTACTAAGTCAGGACCCCAATTTATAAAATAAGAAAATTATCAGCTGGCACTGTCTTCTTCACCTTCTTCTTTTTAAAAAAAAACGGGCTATTTATGGTTTAGGACAGAGAGCAGATAAGCTATACCATGTAAAAATAAAATATTTTCCTTTAGTGTCAGATGCTAAATAATTATAACTTTTGAATTTCATAATGTACAAGGGTTGAGAGTTTATGTGTAAGTATTGAGAGAAATTTGTAATGATATCACATTTGTAAATCTCTTTTATACCTATGAACTATTTTGGACTTTCTTTAATAGAGCCACAAAATGTTAGCATGACAAAGGAACCCACAAATGATAAGAAAGTTATAATTATATGTACCTACTTAGTTTTAGATGCGACATAAGAAAATAGATCTAAAGGTTCCCATACATACATCTCTTCCATTCCAAGTTTATACTGGGAAGTGGGAAATGGGAAATGAAATCTTAGTCCCTGGATCCAGTTACAGATATCTGCACCCTGTGTAATAACTGTATACCTATTTCCACAATTTAAGCATGAGAAACAATCAGTAATTCCTTTGCTCATTCCTTTATCTGCCTAGATTTCTCTAATTGGCTTTATTTACTTATCCTCCTAATGTCCAAACCTGGCTTTGCTTTGATGATTTTGTATAGTGTTTCAAGCAAGGAGAATGATGACAAGGCCAAAAAAAAAAAAAAAAAAAAAAGATGATGGCATTTTTATACCAGAAATAAAACGGAGTAGATAATGTGGCTAAATATTATGAAGATAGTTTACAAGATAAGTCTATGAAAAGAGCGTCAGATTTGACAGAAGATGTTAATGTTTGCTGGGATGGACTCAGCGGGTGAGGAAGGGTAGACTTTTCTGTATTAGAAAGAAAGCAGAGAGATTGGAGAGAAAACAATAAATAAAGGAGAGCCTAGGTCCAAGAGACTTTTTTTTGTTTTTGTTTTTAAGAGGAAATGGTATATGTCAAGTCTGTGGAGTGAGGAGGCAGTAAAGAGTAAGATATTAGAAATCTAGTTAATAAGAGAAACATTTGATGGAGTGTTGCAGAGAACAGGAGATCATAGAGTGATTAGTTTTAATGAGAGGAAGAAAAGCTCTTCCTAGGATTCTGGAGAAAAGTTAGTCAAGGTAGTAATATCATGCAGAAGTGTCTGTGTATGGTGACCAGTGAGGACCTCAATTTTCACTTCAAAATAGACAGAGCATAACTTGAAATTTGGTAATGTTGCTATGGGGAATAGGCCAAGAGAATTACCAATACCATGTAAATATATGTCTTAGTAACATGGAGGTCCAGAGAAAACAAAGGTCATAATTTATAGTAGGAAAAATCTAGGTAAACATTTACCTTTTTAGGGTATAGAACCCAGAGAACAGATGACTGGTTAGACTCAAGATGACAATGTGCAGTGTGAATGCCCCCCAAAACAAAGGAGTAAGAATTGTAATATGCACGCATGAAAGGAACCTAAATGGGTCATAACGGGTCTAGTTTGAATAAAAAGGAAATTATACCAAATTTTTGGAAAACAAATGAAGTACAGTAAGTGCTTAGAAGTGTTAAGAAGGTCAAAAAAATTAATATGGCAGAAAAATTAACACATTTCAGAATGAAAGGGGGGTATTGCTAACAATTATGTCATGAAAACAGACAAGAACAGGACTGAATAAGAAAAAAATCTAAGGTGTATAGGAACATACTCAAGGGTATATCAGAGATACAATGGACTTATAGACACGGAGGAACCTGGTCATGAGGCTAGTTTGTGGATGGCTCACGATGAAAGTAAGAGTCGGGATACAATGAATGCAGGCTGTATCACATACATGGGGTGGATCTTAGAGGCAGACAAGAAGGTTCTGGGAAAACTATAGCAAATATGACTTGAAGAGTGAATGACAGCATAGTGGGAGCATCTATAAAAGGATAGGAGGGCAAGGAACAGGAATAAATAATAAATATCCAACATGATAAAGATTAAATAATAATTCTGTGCCTTATGGTACACAAGGAACAGAAACACACAAAAAACACAACCATTCAGACCTGCACTGTTTCATCATATGCAAATTGAGAGGTGTAAAAAGACATGAGTCTCAGAAATATGTTATTGGGTTCATCTCTTTCTCCCCTTCCTAAGAGAAAACATGAAACATCATGTGGATGGGAAAGTATTCTTGTTAGCACATGTAAAATTACCAAAGTTTATGGAATCTACATTTTTATAATACTGTGTATTGGTTGGGAAGAGAGAACCTCCCATAGCTTATTATTTCTGTACATTGATAATTGTCCTATTGAGTTCACAGGGGAACAAAAAACCTCCAAGCTCTGAACTCTTGGCTCAGTTCTTGAAACTGTTTTTTTTAAGAGTTATTGCCATCTTCCAAGATAGGTAAACATTATATTATCATGGCTTCTGTAGCTAGGATAAAAAAGGACAAAAAAAGAAATGTCTAACTGTATTAGCAAAGTCAAGGTAAAAACACATGGAAATATTTTAATACAATATAAAATACCTGATTGCATTGAAAAAATGGATTTAAGCCAGCTATTATATTAGATAAATCCTTATCAGAAGTCACCATATGTTGCGTAACTGGAAAATCTCCCAAACATTATTAGTCATTGATCACAGGCTATCACAGATACAATCTACCATGGCCAATGAAATTTACCATGACAATGTGTTTGTCATACAGAGCTTTGTATAGGTTTAATTATTAACTCCTATGGGACAGCAATATGCAACTGTGTACTTGCAATGCAAATCAACTACTGCCGTGTGACATTTGGAGCAGCAATGCCTGTGTTTTAAGATATACGGTTGATATCACAACCATTACCCTCTGCCCTGGAAATTCCCCATTGCTTTCATTTTCAAAATATCAGAGACTCTTGCACTTGGCATGAGAATAATCTATCTACATTTTAAGATACTAAGTCTATTTCTGGGTAATTGTGCAAGAAAGACTTAACAAATATATAATGACTACACATGGCAATTGATGTGTGGGATAGACAGAAGCAAGTTATAGTCTTACTTGGGAAATATATGTACTATAAAACTATTATTTCAGCCCATGTCTCTAAGACAGTATTTGTCATGATAGAATGAATCTAGCAGACATTCGTGAGAAGGGGGTTCTTGGGGGTAAACTTCAGGTAGACACTAGAGAAGTGAGAAAAACTGGATGTAGAATGATAGGGTGAATTGCAGTTGGAGGCCTAGATGAAAGTGTTCAATATGGTGTGTGTGTGTGTGTGTGTGTGTGTATGAAAGAAAGAGAGAGAAAAAGAGGAAAAGATCTTCCAAAATGGTAACTTATAACTGCAGAAGAAATAAATGTGTGTCCTTCTTATATAAACAAATCACTGAAAAGAAGCCTAAAGAATACATTGTTCTACTCTTAATTTACACATGAGAAAACTCCAACTCACAGATTTACAAGAACTGATATAAACACTTCAATGAACCGAATAAACACAACTCTGGGAATATACAAATAAATTATTGGGTTGTGCATGTTCAATGGAGGAATTTTTTGGTATTTGAATGATATTTCAATATAGCTGTTGACAAGGAGGTTGGGGAAGGAGAGAATTTGGGATGTGGAAACATATTTCATGTCTTTTTACTTCCAATTCAGAGGGGGTAAAGGTAATAATATTATTCTAATTGTCCCAATGTAATCATGGCACAGAAAAGAGGGAATTTCTACTGCTCTAAACCTCAGGATGACTATCTTTTAATCCTTCAGACACCACCAAATCAACTATGGACCTTGAGTTTGTGAATAGCATTTGCAGAATTTTCCAAAAAAAAAAAAAAGCTACATCTCATTTCCTCTGAGCCAGAGATTAGCAGATTCCTGAATGATAAAAACATCTGGAGATGAGTAACAGTGATTTTAATTTTTTTTCCTCCCCAAATAACTTGGATAATTATAGTGTCACCGTCTGACCACCATCACAGTCAAGCCCTGTGTGGGGAGAGAGACTAATCCAGACGGTCTTCCTCTGCTATTTTAGAGAAAAGTGTTGAAAAGCCACAAGGGTACCATAGTGATGTGTGTCCAGAGATACTCAAGCATGGTCCTCCTTCATGAGATCCTCCTTAAGCTGATGAGTACACAGGTGCATTGTGGGACAGCGTCTCAAGAAGGGGGGGGGGGGGAGTGATCCTAGATGGCTTTCGCTCTAAAAGCTCCGAAGAGGCTGTGAGTTGTAAAGTTTATCTGTGAACCTCACACCTGAGTTGACAATGTAGCTCAACCGCAGAGGGTTTGCCCAGTAGACACAAGACCCTGGGATTCATCTCTACACCTGGCCAAAAAACAACAAAAAAAAGAAAAACCTCACACCCTGCCCTCCCTACCACACTACCAGGTTTTAGAATTTTTTCTTCCTAGGCCTATACAAATTTGAAAATTGTATTCACACTGCACTGTAATTCTGTAAATTTAATTTTCTTTTAAATTTAGTCCTTGAGAAAGAGGCCACGTGTAGTTGGACCTTTACTCAGTCCTTTCCAAAGAACGGCAATATCATTCTATTTATTTTGCCATAGTAAGCCACCCTTTCAAAAGGCTTCCTTTTAAAATCCTCATATTTCATGTCATTGATATTTTTTACTTTCCAGACCCATGGAGAACACAGAAAAACAAAAGGGAGAAAGAATTTCTAGAGGGGTTGGATAACAAGACCAATTCTACAGACCATCATCTGACAAATATGCAGAAAGAGTTGGGACTCTCAATGAATCAGAAAAGATAATGGGGAGAAGGAAGAGGAGAATAAAATCTCATTATTTCCCTCTCTCTAAAAGCAACTAGGTATTATTTCTTTGCAAAAGGGCAGCTCTAAAGTAGATACATTTTTTAATGAGGCAGAAATATACATAGCTTACGGTATTAAAGGAGGAAAAAGAATCACAGTAAATAATATTTGAGAAGATCACTGTTTCTGGATTAAGCAACATATGTGGGTTTTTTTCTGAATACTGTGAGAGTTTTTCAGATTTTTTGGATTATTTAAAGCCATTCATAGCTGGGTGTGGTGGCACATGCTTGTAATCCCAGCATTTGGGAGGCTGAGACAGGAGGATCCAGGTTTGCGGCCACCCTCAGCTACTTAGTGAGGCACTATGCAACTTAGTGAGAATCCGTTTCAAAATAAAGAATAAAAAATACGGGTGGGGATGTAGCTCAGAGGTAAAATGCCCCTGAGTTCAATCCCCAGTGCTGAAAAAAATAAATAAATAAAGCCATTCATGTTACTCAGGGATACCTCCTTCCTCTCAGCTGATCTTGGTCCTTAATTGTGAAATGTTACACTACTTCTTAAAAGATATTGATTTAAAAGAATTATTTCTTAGAAGTAGAAGTGCAAAATGCAAGACACCCAATTAAACATAGACCTTCTTGAACTTGATGAGTAGTACCTACATCTTGATTTCTTTATTCTAAAATTAGATTAAATTTCCCAGATCTAAGATAGGTGACCTTATTGTAAGAGTGTGAATTCAAATTAAAACACAAACCAGGAGCAGATGATACCATTTAATGATAATGAAGAAAAATATATAAGAAAATATAAGAAGGTGCCTGCTAAATCCAAAATAGATTCTCAATCATACTTCCAAAAATGTCTTCCAGAAGGCTTAAACAGCTGTTCTTCAATAGAATCTCTTGGATAAATGATCACATTTCATATTAAATTATATGTTTAGAAGTATGGCATTTGCAATTTCTCTATTTAACAATGCACTTATATACCTAAATAGATTTAAATCCTAAACTCAAAGTTCTTATTCTGGACATGGAATGAATGTATTTGTGGCAGCAAGAAGATACCTTTGGATGAAAACTTTATACAAACCAAAAATCAAAACAATTTTATTATAAATTCAAACATAAAAGCATGTTCACATAAATGATTTAAAATAATTATTAGAATTTAGTAGATAGTATCTTTGAATTATAAACATCCTTAAAGTTATACACATATATCTAATAAAGGATTAAAAAGTGGGATCATTTAGGACTCTGTTCTTACATAATAAGCCTTTCTGTTCTACCTTTTAAACAAAGCAGTTACCTGGAGCATTCCTTGATAATCAGGACCTGCTCCTTTTCCTTCATTCTTCTCCAGCCAAAAACCAGAACTCAAGCTTAACAGGATATGAGAGTTAAATGGAATCCAAAACAAAGAGCTGCAAACTTAAGACCAAGGAGAAACAGGAAGACCTATTGTGTTGTCTCCAGAATAAAATAAAATCAGTCTCTGTTCTGAAGTTACCTATGCAAATAGATTAAACACTGTATACTCATATACTCACTATACCAGAAATGCATGGGGAAATGTTTGAAAAATTTAATTATATAACTTTCTAATCATGTACATGGAGAATGACACCAAGAATTGGATAGAGACAGATTTCAGACATAGAAGAGGGGATAGGTAAGTAAGTAACATTAAAACGGCAGTTTGTAGCAGCTCATGAAGTTCCTGAAAGTTTAAGAAGTTTGAGTTTTATTCTACAGGAATAATAGAGGCTCTTGATAACTATATTTCATAGAATTTTTACTTTAGGAAAACATCTGGTAAAGTCAGGCTATTTCTACAGAGAAATGAAAATTTATTTTAACATCCTTATTAATAAGAATATTTAACTGACACTTTGTGAACTTGGGGATGAGAACTTCTGACTAAAAGTCAACAAATACAAAAGTAAACATGAAAATAAAAAACTAGAACGTTTGTTATAGTTATAGGATTATTCCAATAGTAAGCAATGTCTATCTGACAATGATGTAGGTTGGGTGAGCTACTTCAGCACTGAAAGGCAATGGGCAGCTCTCATCTCTGTCATCAACATGAAGAAGTCAAAAACACAAATTACTGTGCCTCAGTTTCCTCCTATGTGAGAGAGCAGTAGCAAGGCATGGTAATTATCAAATGGACCAGTAAGTATTTCATGAAACACGACGTACAGAACTTCACAATATTAGAGTGTATAAAATCCAGCATTACATGTAGAGACACATACAGCCAAGTATTTCTGGGGAATGCTTTCTGACTCCAGTTCCGGGGAAGTAAACTCATTTTTCAGTTCCCTTTCAAATATATGTTTTAATGTATGAACAGTGCCAGAGTCTGTTTGGGATCAGTTGTTCTGCCAGAAATGTGAGCCCCAGGGGCACCTTGCAGCTGATCTTTCCCTTCCCACAGTCACAAAGAGGAGGGCAGATGTACAAAGGGAAGAATTGAGTAGTTTATAATTGAAAATCTAATTTGCAATAAAATAAGAACATGTGCAAATGTATAGTCTTAGCTGGAGAAGATCCTTTCTTAAAAACCTATTTAACACAAATCCACACATGTTCAAAATATTCTCAAGTTATCAATCTTCCACTAAGGCTCTCATTGTATCCTGGCTATAACCACAACAGTGTTTTTATCCCTTGATACTTCGGTATCCTCAAGAGAAAATTGCCAGTGACTTGCATGTAGCTGATTCTTGAATATAACCATAAATCATTTTCAGCCGGCAACTACTTTTAAACTATTTCCAAAAATCCTTTGAGTTTCATTTTAGGACAGAGTAAATCTATCCTGTTGACATAATTCAGGTTTTTTCAAAGATATGAGCCTTCAGGATTCTGCACTTTGACACTCTTTACCATCCAACACGAAGGAACTACTGTCAATTAATACTTGATAAGTATCTGGAGGCCAGAAAAGTCCAAATATCATCCACCAAATAAAGAACTACGGAACAAATTGCAAGCGTGGAATTGTATGTGTTCAATTCACCCTCATAAAACAATGCAAAGTAATTATTTTTAATCTGCATTTTATAATTGAAGAAATTGAAGTCCACAGAGGTTAAATAAGTTGCTCTAGTTGTCACAGTTAATTTCTGGCAGTGTCAGAACTATGCTAGGTAATGCCTGAAAAAAGAAAGAGGCAAAAAGGGGCCTGCAGAATTTAAACTTGCTTTGTACAAGTTCACTAAAGATGTCCAAACAGAGTCCAAATGGTTTTCTCTTGCACAAAATCTAATTTTCCAAGCTATGCAATCCGGAGAAATAACCCTTAGTTTCCCTAGCAGGTGTCACCATGGTGTGCAAAAGAGCATCTTTTTCCTGTCCCAGACTTTAATCTTCCACCACTTCATGATATTTCTACCACTTACACATATAGAGAGCCAGGAGACGTATATAATGTTACAACTAAAACTATATAATTTCTTAGCCTTGTTCACTTGGCTAAGAGAGTGGCTTCCAGGTGGCCTCACTGAAAAGTTACTATTTTCCCTTTGCACAGTCTACTGTTGGCATGAGTCACTGAGTCCAGTCCACACCCGTGTTATTTGGAATACTATTATAAGGAAGATTTATGCTCCCCCGCCACACTTAACTTATTAACAGTCAATTATTTATATCAGGGTTTCTAATATGTGTCTATCTATATATACATGTTTGCTACAAATCCACCCAGAACGCAGGATTTGACAACAAAAGGTGTTTCATAACACCTGTGTCAGGGGTGTAGAAAGTGTTGGTCTGGTTAGAAGGGAAGGCCAGGGAGCTTCCCTTCATGTTTATTTGCAGCAACTATCTATATGTAGATATATATATTACACTCTGGATTATAATCTAATACCACACTCATTATTATGTTGGTCAAATTGGTCCTAGCTCTCTCACATTTGAGTGTCTCTTTGAAGTGTGTGTGTGTATGTGTGTATGTGTGTGTGTGTGTGTGTATGTGTGTATGTGTGTGTGTGTGTGTGTGTGTGTGTGTGTGTGTGTGTGTCTGGGGATTGAACCGAGGGGTGTTCTACCTCTGAGCTACACCAGCCCTATTTTGCTTAATTTTTGAAACAGGCTCTTGTTAAGTTACTAAGGGCTTCTCCAAGTTGCTAAGCCTGTGATTCTCCTGTCTCAGCCTCCCAAGTACTGGGATTACAGGCCTGAGCCATCATGCTTGGTGTTTGGTATTCTTCTCTTCACTTCTCTTTCCTCTTGAGCACTCTATTGTTTTCTGGGATGGCCAGATGCTCTTGGTTTATCTTTCATTTTCTCTGTCCCAGCCTTACATCCAGACATTTCTCCAAGGAGCCATGGTTCCTTTAATTGGAGAGTAGAAACCAAGAGTGAGGCACTGGATGTGCTGCTACTAGTACTTCATTGCTTCTAGCTCCTCTCAATGAACAGAGCTAGGATATGTGTGCATGCATAACCATCCCTATATACACACATATGCATGATTATCTCTGACCCTACCTTCATATTAAACTAATCAAAAGTTCACACTAATTCCTCTGACTCTAATCCAACACTAGAGGATGCTATCAAGTCGCCTCCAACCCTGGCTATAACTTCCCTCTCTAACAGGAAGAAATCTTATTTTCACCACCCACCATCCATTTGCTTATTAATAGCCTCCTTTTACAGAAAGCAAGGCTGGGGAGAGAAGAGCAAGTCACTCATGCAAGGTCGCAGTTCACAGGGGCAGCAAAGTCTTTCTACTCCTAGACCAGAGGAACTCTTTTTAAAAGAACATTTTTATTTCTAATGGTTGCTTTTTCTTCAACCCTTCTTATCATTTCTGGTCTCTGGTCTTATAATTCTATCATTTTACACTTGCTGAGATCTGACTGCCCCATTTGAAAATGTATATGGTAGAATTATAAGTACCAGCCAGGAATGGTGGTGCACGCTTATAATCCCAGCATTTGGGAGGCTGAGACAGGAGGATCTGGGTTCCTGGCCAGCCTCAGCTACCTAGTGAGGCCCTCCACAACTTAGTGAGACCCTGTTTCCAAATAAAGAGTAAAAAATAGGGCTGGGGGTGTAGCTCGGAGGTAGAATGGCCTTGAGTTGAATCCCCAGTACTGCAAAAATATGAGTTTTTATTTTTGATGTTTTGTCAAAACAAAATTGCCCCTTGAAATATTCTGTGTGTGAAGCCGGGCGTGGTGGCGCAAGCTTGTAATCCCAGCGTTTGGGAGGCTGAGACCAGAGGATCCGGGTTCGCGGCCAGCCTCAGCTACCTAATGAGGCACTTCGCAACTTAGTGAGACCCTGTTTCAAAATAAAGAATAAAAAATAGTGCTGGGGGTATAGCCCCTGGGTTCCATCCCCAGTACCACACACACACACACACACACACACACACACACACACACACACACACACACAAAATTATAAGTACCTTTCCATAGTGAATTTAGAAGTAGGGTATATGAATATGGCTTCTATTTTTTTTTTTTTTTTTTGCGGTACTGGGGATTGAACTCAGGGGCATTCTACCTCCGAGCTACACCCCCAGC
>PVLC010002044.1:0-17623 GCA_004027655.1 Graphiurus murinus
TTTTTTTTTTTTTTTCGGTACTGGGGATTGAACTCAGGGGCATTCTACCTCCAAGCTGTACCCCCAGCCCTATTTTTTATTCTTTATTTGGAAACAGGGTCTCACTAAGTTGCGGAGTGCCTCACTAGGTAGCTGAGGCTGGCCGAGAACCCGGATCCTCCGGTCTCAGCCTCCCGAATGCTGGGATTACAAGCGTGCGCCACCACGCCCAGCTCCGGCCCAATATTTTATTCTGTTTTTTTTTTTTATTTTTTTGTGGTACTGGGGATGGAACCCAGGGGCATCTACCTCCGAGCTACACCCCCAGTCATATTTTTTATTCTTTATTTTGAAACAGGGTCTCACTAAGTTGTGGAGAGCCTCAATAAGTAGCTGAGGCTGGCCATGAACCCAGATTCTCTGGTCTCAGCCTCCCAAGTACTGAGATTTATTCTGTATTTTTGAAACAGGGTGTCACTAAATTGCAGAGGGCCTCACTAAGTAGCTGAGGCTGGCTGCGAACCTGTGATCCTCCTGTCTCAGCCTCCCAAGTACTGGGATTACAAATGTGTGCCACCACACCTGGCATTGAATTTTAGGTGCATTAAGTTCAGCTGTCTTTGAAAAATTGTATAATGAATTACAAAAAAAAAAAAACCCTAGTTTAGAATTTGATCACCAACCTACTTACTGTGCTGTGGACCACTCCCTTTACTGTCTCTGGTCAGTGCATCCCGCTGACTCCTGGTGGGTGGCCATGTACTTCCTGAGGAGAGCCACATGCAGCTGCTGTGTAGATGTCCTGGGAGCAGCGCTCCTCATGCCACTCCAGGACCACTGAGAGTGAAGCAGGTGCAGAAAAGCAGGAGCAGAAAAGCTCCTGTTTTCTTATGATAAGGCAAAATCAAAGTACATGAATTAGGGAGTTATTAAAAAACTACGGATTGTTTTTACAGATTTGTATCCACATAACCACATGACAACTTTGAAAACATATGGGTGTATCTTCTGATAAGACTATGATAACTTGGAAGTCATTACTACTATATTAGGTCTAGAGAGGTATAAATTATGAATCTCTTCATTTTGTCTTTCAGGGTTATGCCCAGACAAGTCTCCAGTATATCCAGGGACAGCAGATTTTCACCGCCCATCCCCAAGGAGTGGTGGTCCAGCCGGCTGCTGCCGTGACCACCGTGGTGGCAGCTGGGCAGCCGCAGCCCCTACAGCCAGTAAGGACTGTCTCTGTTGCCAGAATTCTTGTTAGCTGTCTGCTTTGCCGTTGAAAGGTTTCCTTTTTGTTTTGGTTTTTGTTTCTTTTCATTCTGTTCTTTGTGTTTTAATTTAGGTAGTCATCAGTTTCACCTGGGTATCCTGAGGACATGCTCGCAACCATTCTATCATAAACCTTTTTTTAACTCTGTGAAATTTAGAGCTATGTTGATTGGTATCTATTGGTACTAGGAGCCTTTTTATTTATTATTTACCCTGATCAAGCCTTATATTTTATACTTTATGGTGTGTGTGGGGAGGGCACTAGGGATTGAACCGAGGGTATACTAACCCCAAGCTATGCCCCCTCTGCCCCTTTTATTTTTTATCTGGGGGGGGGGTGCTGGGGATGGAACCCAGGGGCATTCTACTTTCTAGCTACACCCCCACCCCTATTTTTTATTCATTTTTTGAAACGGTCTCACAAAGTTGTGGAGGGTCTCACTAAGTAGCTGAGGCTGGCCACGAACCCAGATCCTCCAATCTCAGCCTCCCAAATACTGGGATTACAAGTGTGCGCCACCACACCCGGCTTTTTGCCCTTTTTATTTTATTCTTTTATTTTGAAATAAGTCTAGGTTGCTGAGAGTCTTGCTAAATTGCTGAGGCTGGCCTCAACCTTCGTTTCTCTTATCTCAGCCTCCCAAGTACTGGGATTATAGGTGTGCACCACCACGCCCATCTCATTTTATGAACTTCTGAAGTAATTTTTTTTGTGATACTAGGGATGGAACCCAGAGGTATTCTACCTCTGAGCTATACCGCCAGCCCTATTTTTTATTCTTTATTTTGAAACAGGGTCTCACTAAATTGTAGAGGTCCTCACTAAGTAGCTGCGGCTGGCCGGAAACCTGCAATCCTCCTGTCTCAGCCTCCCAAGTACTGGGATTACAAGCGTATGCCACCATGGCCAGTCAAAGTAATAATTTTTTAGACTAGCAATCTGTTGGCATTTATTGAGTATTAGAATATGATACTAACTGGGCATGCTGGCACATGCCTGCAATCCCAGTACTTGGGAGGCTGAGACTTGAGGATCACAGGTTCAAGGCCAGCTTCAGCAACTCAGATTCTGTTTCAGAGTAAAAAATAAAAAGGACTGGGGGTGTAGCTTAGAGGCAGAATCCTCCTGGTTTCAATCCCTGGTACCACAAAAAAAAAAAAAAGTCAGGTGTGATGGTACGTGCCTATAATCCCAGTACTTGGGAGGCTGAGACAGGAGGATCGCAGGTTCAAGGATAGCCTCAGCAAATAATGAGACTCTCTCGTCTCTCTCATCAATCTAGTGAAACCCTGTTTTTAAAAAAAACAACAGGGGGGAGGTGTAGCTTGGAGATAGAAGGCCCCTGAGTTCAATCCCCAGCACCTAAAAATAAATACATCCATCCCCCTTCCACTCCCCCCCCCCCCCCCCCCCCCCCCCCCCCGCCTCGGTGCTGGTGATTGCACTCAGGGGCATTCTACCTTTGAACTATAACCCCAAGACCTATTTTATTTTTTATTTTGAAACAGGGTTTCACTAAGTTGCCAAGACTATTCTCAAACCTGCAATCCTCCTGTCTCAGCAGCTGGGCTCCATTCCTTTTCTTATCAGCTGACATTCCAAATAAGAGAGATAGTCATCATGATGAATAATACTACAAGTAGAGTTTAGTGACATGAAAGGTGCAGATAAAATGTTTGAGGATTTTAGGAGAGGAAGAATTGTTTCCAAGTGAGGGAAGAATTCGTAATTTAGTAGTATCAAATGGTTTGGAAGCTGGGTGTGGTGGCGCATGCTTGTAATCCCAGCATTTGGGAGGCTGAGACTGGAGAATCCGGGTTCATGGCCAGCCTCAGCTACCTAGTGAGGCACTCCACAACTTAGTGAGACCCTGTTTCAAACTAAAGAATAAAAAATAGGGCTGGGGGTATAGCTCGGAGATAGAATGCCCCTGAGTTCAATCCCCAGTACTGGGGGAAAAAAAGATTTTAAGAAAGAAGCTGGGGAGCCGGGCGTGGTGGCGCACGCTTGTAATCCCAGCATTCGGGAGGCTGAGACCGGAGGATCCGGGTTCTCGGCCAGCCTCAGCTACCTAGTGAGGCACTCTGCAACTTAGTGAGACTCGGTCTCAAATTAAAGAATAAAAAATAGGGCTGGGGGTATAGCTCGGAGGTAGAATGCCTCTGAGTTCAATCCCCAGTACCGCAAAAAAAAAAAAAAAAAAAAAAAAAGAAAGAAGCTGGGTGTGGTGGCTCATGCTTGTGATCCCAGTACTTGGGAGTCTGAGACAGGAGGATTGAAGATTCGCAGCCAGCCTCAGCTACTTAGTGAGGCGCTCTGCAACTTAGTAAGACCTCGTTTCAAAATAAAGAATAAAAACTTGGGCTGGGTGATGTAGTTTGGAGATAGAATGCCCCTGGGTTCAATCCCCAGTACCGAAAAAACAACAACAAAAAAAACAGGGCTGGGGGTATAGCTTGGAGTCCCTCTGGGGTTCCATCCCCAGCACTGCAAAAAAAAATTAAGAAAGGCTGAGACAGGAGGATTACAGGTTCCAGGACAGCCTCAGCAAGTAGTAAGACTCTCATCAACCTAGTGAGACCCTGTTTTTAAATAAAATAGGGCTAGGAGTAGAATACCTCTTGAGTTCAATCCCTAGTGCTACACACACACACATACAAAAAGATTGTAAGAGTATAGTTATGAAATTTCAAACCTACAGAAAGATACAATGAAAAAATGTTAATATTGTCATGTTTGCTTTTCAGTTTTCTTTTTAGATTTTGTTTAAAGATGGAAGTCTATCTAAAGCCCATTCAGCAAATCAGTATTCTGAAGCGGGGCGTATGGTGTGTGGCATTGGTTTTTAGAGTTGGAACATTCTGCTCTAGATGATAAGCCACTAGTTGGTTTTACGCGACACTTGGATTTGGTGTACTGAGAGCATTGTCAGCTTTCTGATAAATCCATGTAGCTCTTAACCTGTAGCCTCCTTTGCCTTTTCTTAGATTGTACCTTTCCTTTACCCTTTTTAAAGAGGAACTACATACATTTTTATATGTTACTTATATGGACTATTTTGTTCTATTGATCAAAATTAAAAGAGATGTCACTGATGGAAATTGTGTGTTTCTTTCTTTAGCCTGAGATGGTTGTGACAAATAATCTCCTGGATCTGCCACCACCCTCTCCTCCCAAGCCCAAAACCATTGTCCTGCCTCCCAACTGGAAGACAGCTCGAGATCCAGAAGGGAAAATTTATTACTACCACGTGATCACGAGGTAAGACCATGTGGGCACTCCCTCTTCTGCTCTTACTTATCAAGGAAGCTGCCTCCACAATGGGAGTTTGGCAGTTATTGACTAGAGGCTTCCAAATGTTCAGAATCACGTCTTAAAACGCATGTCAAGCTGGGTATGGTGGCGCACACTTGTAATCCCAGTACTTGGGAGACTGAGACAGGAAGATTGCAGGTTCAGAGTCAGCCTCAGCAACTTAGTGAGGCTCTTAGCAACCTAGTGAGGCCCTGTTTCCAAATAAGAAATAAAATCCATCTGGGTATAACTTGAATGTAGAATGCCTCTGGGTTCAATCCCCAGCACCCAAAAAAAGAAAAAAAAAAAAAAATGCATGTTAGAGCCAGTTGTGGTGGTGCACACTTAGAATCTCAGGAGGATCATAGGTTTGCAGCTGGCCTCAGCAACTTAGTAAGGCCCTCCATACAACTCTTGGAGAAAACTAAGTTTTTTAAAATGGTAGTGACTTCATCTAACATTGAACTCTGCTGGTGTTGTATAAGCAACTATATACAATATGTAAAAGATGGATGTGTGTGTGGTTCCAATTAAGCATTATGTGGATGGATGTGTGTGTGGTTCCAATTAAGAAACAGGTAGTGGCTGGGTATGGTGGCACTCACCTGTAATCCCAGTACTTGGGAGGCTGAGACAGGAGGATCAGAAGTTCAAACCCCAGCAACTTAGTGAGACCTTTTTTCAAATACAAAATAGGACCGGAGGTGTAGCCCAGAGGTAGAATGCTTCTGGGTTCAATCTTAGCACCACAAAAAAAGAAAAAAACAGGTAGTAGGCTAGATTTGATCCATGAGCCGTAATTTGACAACTCCTCCTCTGTATATTTTTTTTTTTTTTTTTTTTCGGTACTGGGGATTGAACTCAGGGGCATTCTACCTCCGAGCTACACCCCCAGCCCTATTTTTTATTCTTTATTTTGAAACCGGGTCTCACTAAGTTGCGGAGTGCCTCACTAGGTAGCTGAGGCTAGCCACGAACCCGGATCCTCCGGTCTCAGCCTCCCGAATGCTGGGATTACAAGCGTGCGCCACCACGCCCGGCTCCTCTGTATATTAAAAAATAGATTTATCTGTTTCTTAGAATTTTTGTCAAGAAAATAATTGGAAGCTGGGCGTCGTGGTGCATGCTTGTAATCCCAGTACTTGGGAGACTAAGATAAGAGGATCACAAGTTTGCAGCCAGCCTCAGCACTTACTGAGGTGTTCCACAACTTAGTGAGTTTTTTTTTTTTTTCAAAATAAGAGAATAAAATAGGGCTGAGGTGTAACTCAGAGGTAGAATGTCCCTGGGTTCCGTCCCCAGTACAAAAAAAAAAAAAAAAAAATTGGAAATAGCTAGATTGTTTTATTCAGTCAAAAATTACTTAAGCTGCCGGGCGTAGTGGCACACACTTGTAATCCCAGCATTCGGGAGGCTGAGACCAGAGGATCCGGGTTCACAGCCAGCCTCAGCTACCTAGTGAGGCACTCCACAACTTAGACTCGGTTTCAAAATAAAGAATAAGAGCCGGGCGTGGTGGCGCACGCTTGTAATCCCAGCATTCAGCAGGCTGAGACCGGAGGATCCAGGTTCGAGGCCAGCCTCAGCTACCTAGTGAGGCACTCCACAACTTAGTGAGACCCGGTTTCAAAATAAAGAATAAAAAATAGGGCTGGGGGTGTAGCTCGGAGGTAGAATGCCCCTGAGTTCAATCCCCAGTACCGCAAAAAAAAAAAAAATTAAGTTAATTGTAGTATAACAAATAGGGTAGAAGCGTGCTAAGAAGGAAGTAAAAGTACTGGAAAACCCACCCAGAAATAACTCATTCAACCTTTTTAAAACGTCTTCTTCCAGTACTGGGGAGGTTGAGACAGCAGGATCACAGGTTCACGGCCAGCCTTAGCAATGTAGCGAGGCCCTCCACAACTTAGCGAGCCCCTGTTTCAAAAGAAAAAAAAAATAAAAACCGGTCTGGGAGTGTAGCTCAGGTAGAATGCCCCTGGATTCAAACCTCAGTACTGGCGGGTAGGGAAGACCTGCATTAGCTGCTTGTTTGTACTTTGTTGCAGGATTGGTAAGTCTTGCCCATGGGCCAATTGTTTTTACAACTAAACTTTTATTAGGGCACAACCACATTCACGTACTTAGGAACTATCTGTGGCTGCTTTCATACTATGCTACAATTGGAGGCTTGAGTTCTGAAAGAGACCTTATGGACCCACACAGTAAAAGATACTTCATCTCTGATCCTTTATAGAAAATGTTTTCTAGCCGGGCGTGGTGGCACATGCTTGTAATCCCAGTACTTGGGAGGCTGAGACTGAATGATTGGGGTTTTGAGGTCAGCCTCAGCTACTTAGTGAGGCCCTCTGCAACTTAGTGAGACCCTGTTTCAAAATAAAGAGTAAAAAAATAGGACTGGGGGTGTAGCTCGGAGGTAGAATGCCCCTGGGTTCAATCCCCAGTACCAAAAAAAAAAAAGAAAGAAAGAAAATGGTTTCTGGTTTTCTGATTCCTACTGAATTGTATCATTACAATCAACTTTATATAAAGCACCTTGATTGGTAGAGTTTCGCTGGGTTTTTTTTTTGGGGGGGGGGAGGTGGCGGGTGCTGGGGATTGAACCGTGGGCCTCACACATGCTAGTGAAACATTCCACCACTGAGATGTACCCCTGCCCCTGAGTACTGATTCTTAGAAGTGAAACTGTTGGGCACACTTTGCTGAATTTTGTCAACTTTTTTGTGTTGTTGTTTTTGTTGTACTGGAGATGGAACCCGGGGCATTCTACCCTTAAGGTACACCCCCAGCCCTATCGTATTTTTGTTTTTTGTTTTTGCAGGACTGGGGACTGAACCCAGGGGCATTTTACCTCCGAGCTACACCCCAGTCCTATTTTTTATTCTTTATTTTTGAAACGGGGTCTCACTAAGTTCCGGAGAGCCTTACTAAGTAGCTGAGGCTGGCCGCAAACCCGGATCCTCCAGTCTCAGCCTCCCAAGTACTGGGATTACAAGCGTGCGCCACCACACCCAGCTGTATTTTTGTTTTTGAAACGGGGTCTTGCTAAGTTGATGAAAGTCTCACTGCTTGCTGAGACTGTCCTCAAACCTGCCATCTTCCTGCTGCAGGCTCCCAAGTACTAGAATTACAGGTGTACACCACAGCGCTTGGCTTATTATAGTAGAAATCTTAATTCTCTTCTTCTCACATGCTCAAGGATCATTAGAGTTGTGTTGTGACTTACGCTATTTTGCTCCAAGTACATGCTAGGTATCACCACTACTGGGCTCTCTACCTGCAGAGCAGTAGCATAGAAGATACCTACTCATGTACTTTTTAGGCTATGCTACATCCTGTTTCCAGGATGTTCATAGTCAGGTGAGAGGCCCACAGGATGTTTGGTTTCGTTGCTCTCTCCAGCACTCAGCTACTTACCTCACCATTGCCCGCAGAAACACGATGGGCTGCACAGTGATGGGCATGCTTCAGGAGCCGTCACTGTTGATGGGAAGGTGCCAGAGGAGGGCTCAGCCTTGTGGTGCTGGCCTGTTGAACGTGCCATTGCATGTTGGTTTTTATGTGTGAGCAGAACTGCCTGTGCTAGGTGCACGGTTACCTAGCCATGACTGCACAGCCACTCTACCTTCCTTCTAGGCAGACTCAGTGGGACCCTCCTACTTGGGAAAGCCCAGGAGATGATGCCAGCCTTGAGCATGAGGCAGAGATGGACCTGGGCACCCCGACATACGATGAGAACCCCATGAAGGTGAGTGTGGTCATTCGAGAGTGGCCCCTGTTATTCTGTAAAGCCAGGAGCCATGCGGTCTTGGGACTCTTTTTACTTTATTCTAAAAAATTATGTGAAAGTTCATGATCAGGGTGAAGATGAAATCAGAGACAGACCATTTTAGACTTCAAGGACTCAGATGCATACTACTGCTGACTCGTTGGAGAGAGGGTTTTGAGTAGGCCGATCATGAGAGCCAGTTGGGGGCAGTGATAACAGTAATGGACGAGAGGGTTTTGAGTAGGCCGATCATGAGAGCCAGTTGGGGACAGTGATAACAGTAATGGACGAGAGGGTTTTGAGTAGGCCGATCACGAGAGCCAGTTGGGGGCAGTGATAACAGTAATGGACGGCGCATGAAGCCAGAGGCGCCAAGGCAGTCATGTGCTCAGACCCTTGCGACTCCTTTAGTCCACCTTAACTCCTCCCTCCAGTTATGAAAGATCCACTGCATTCTTGTTGGCTCCTAGTGGTGTCTTTTATTTTCCTCTCTGCATTGGGAATTGAACCCAGGGCCTCACACATGCTAGGCAAGCACTCTACCACTGAACTCCCTCCCCACTCTTCTTAGCTTTTATTTTGATAACAGGATCTTGCTGGCTTGCCCAGGCTACTCTCAACCTTGTGGTCCTTCTGCCTCATCCTCCTGAGTACCTGTGATTACAGGTGTCTGCCACTATTCCTGGCTCCTAGAAATGTCTTAAAGAACTTTAAGCTGAGTGCTACGGTACATGCTGTATTCTCAACTACTAGGAGGCTGAAGTAGGAGCATCACCAGTCTCAGTTTGAGGTCAGTCTCAGCAGTTTAGCAAGATCGTTCAGTCCCCAGTACCCCCCAACTGGTTTCATGTTTTTGTTAACCCAGCTTCCCTGTGAGTGTATATAATCCAGACTTGTGAAGCACTGCTCCTAGAATGTCTTAGAGATCTTTCTGTCCTACCTCCTTCCCACTACTCCCTGCCTTTGACAAATTAAGTTGCAGCTGAGAGCTTAGTCTAGAAGCACCCATGAGATGTTTATACTGCTAGAAGTGGCAGCAACTCCAAAACAAGACCTGAGCATTTCAGTCAGTGTGCACCCTGCCTTGGGTGTTGCTGGGCGTGGACTGGTGTACCTGATGGTACCTGTGGTGTATGTAGTGCTCTGCTCCTCCTCCTCCTTCTGAATTCCTCCTGGAATCCAGGGCGTGGACTGATGTACCTATGGTGTATATAGTGCTCCGCTTCTCTTCCTCCTTCTGAATTCCTCCTGGAATCCAGGGCATGGACTGATGTACCTGTGGTGTATGTAGTGCTCCGCTTCTCCTCCTGTTTCTGGATTCCTGTTGTCCCAACACACAGATCCTTGTTGAGTAGGTGTTTACACTCCATGTTCCAGAGAGAGGAGTGGGAGTATATCCTGTCCCTTGGCCAAGCCCACTTGGAGAGCTTGGGCCACATGCCCCAGTTCCGAGGCTCATGGACTTGTGGCCTAGCTCTGTCTCTATGACCAAGGTTAGAGTCTGCATTTGTTGAAAGTACGTGTGGAGACCACAGCCACCCAGTAAGCCTAAGGCCACTGCCAGCTGTGCCAGAAAGGCTGGAGATTCGCCTGGGGCAATATGAAGGAGCTCAGCTTCCCTGCTTCATCTCCAGACCAGATTCTGAGGGATCCAGATGTGCCCAGAGGGAGCGGGGTCTGTTCCTAAGAACAGTGGGTTTGGCTTCTGCCAGCCCTTTGCTTTTGAGTCCACTGTGTGCTCCCACTGCCCACGGCCCCCAGCTTCCTCCCAGACGCCCCTGCCTGGCCCCTGTGCACTGAGGAAGCAGACCTGTTGCTGCTGAGGGTCTGGGCCGCTCATTTCTTCATGTCGGAGCCCCCCACTCTCGGGTAGCTTTTCAGACCTCAGAGGCCGCTTGTTGTGAGGTAGACAGATATTACCACCCTCCTCAGAAGGATCTTGTTACATGGTCCAGTCTAATGTCGTTTCTAGTGCTAAAAGATTTTTAATGGCTGTGAGCTTCTGGGGAGGCAAGGAGCACATGGTTCTATTGTTAGAAATGCTAAGATTTCAAGCCGGGCGTGGTGACGCACGCTTGTAATCCCAGTACTTGGGAGGCTGAGACGGGAGGATCCGAGTTTGCAGCCAGCCTCAGCTGCTTAGGTTCTCTGCAACTTAGGGAGACCCTGTTTTAGAATAAAGAAGGAAAAATAGAACTGGGGTTATAGCTTGGAGGTAGAAGGCCCCTGGGCTCAATCCCCAGTACTGAGGAAGGGAGGGAGGGAGGGAGGGAGGGAGGGAGGGAGGGAGGGAGGAAGGAAGGAAAGAAGGAAGGAAGGAAATAAGGAAATGCTGACTTAAAATGCTTGTTGGGGGGGGGGGGTCCTAGGGTTTTCGTGTTATAACAAGCACTGTCCTTGGCCCTAGCACGGACTGGCTCCTTTGCTTGGCATTGGGCTCGAAGAAGCATTAGTTTCTGAAATTATTTCTCATGCCATTTACAGATCACAGACCAAGAACGGGGTTCACATGAATTCTGTGATGTAAGTCTGAGCACCCTTTCCGTGCACTCTCTCGTCTGCCCCAGTTGCTCAGCACTCACAGGACGAGAGAACTCCCAGGCAGCTCTGTGGAATGTGCTCTGGAACTGTGTTAAAATCCCCACCTCACCCAGGCAGGCCAGGTTTGAAATTAGAGAGCTGAGCCAAGTGTGGTGGTGCACACTTGTAATCCCAGTACTCAGGAGGCTGAGGCAGGAGAATCGCAGGTTTGCAACCAGCCTCAGCAACTTAGTGGGGCCCTTTGCAACTTAGTGAGACCCTGTTTCAAAATAAAGAATAAAAAATAGGGCTGGTGGTATAACTTGGAGGTAGAATGCCCCTGGGTTCACTCCTCAGTACCAAATAAATAATAAAATATGGCTGGGGATATAGCTCAGCTGTAGATGCCCCAGAGTCCAATCCCTAGTACCACAAAAAAAAGTAAGAATAATAAAATTTTTAAAAATTAGCTGTAACTCTGCACTATGTTTATCTGGCTCTCTGAACCCTGGGCCTGTGTGCCAGCCCCCTCAATGAGGAGGGGTCTCATCAAAAAGACTTGAAACATTTGAAAATAGTCACTTGTGCTTTGTTTTGTTTCTGGGAGTCAGAAGTTGGCTCTGTGTGTTTTCTTCCCTCCCTCTGAACCTGTTCGCTCCCACCATCCCATAGCCACAGGAAGAAAGCAGAAAAGGGGAAAATATGCGAGCAACCCAGAGCAAGGGGTGCCGCCATCCTCTGCAGCCAGTGCAGCTTCTTCAGCACCGGAGCGTCCACACCGCTCTAGGAATGGAAGAAACGACTGGGCAGGCGGGCGGGGAATGGTGTCAAAATTTTCTCTGTTCCTATCTCCTAGCTAAAGCATATAGGACTCATAACACCAGCTGCAGCCTCCAGATACACCTGCAGTAACTCGAATTCAAAGGAGAATGCCCATCATTATTGTTTGCCATGGGAAGGGGTGTGGGAGATACCTTCTGGCAGGTGCTCAATGCTCAGTGCCACTCTTGGCAGACCCTGGTTAGGAAGCTAGGCCAGCTCTCCTCCAGCAGAGCTGTGGGGGTGCTGTGGGCTGACTGCCATCTTGCCAGAGTGGGACAGGTATCTCGAGTGACCTTCATCTCTCCTCCCCTACCCTAATACGATAACTCCTTAGTCTTTCCATTCCTGACTGAGGCGCCAACCTCAAGGGTCCTGTGCTAAAACTGTTTTCTGCAGTCTAGCCAGCTCTGCCCGTAGAGGGAGGTGACATGTGCTAGGGTCATCAGGACAGAGTAGTCGCCTTTGTCCTGGAAGCCTAGGTGTCAGAGCCAGGAGAGCTTGAGCTCCTGGACTCCTCACTTGACTGTGGGGAGCTCAGGACAAGGACACGAGGGTCCGAGTCACATGGCGTATCTGCAGAGCGGTTCTGGGACAACTGGGAAGGATGTAGCTCAGCTTAGGGTGGAGGGTGTGAACTTCTAAGCAGGAGGCCAGAGCCAGATGTGAGGATTGGAAATGTGGCCAAGTGGACCCCAGGCCATGCCCCCGAGTTGGCTTCTGGAGTGGGTCTAGGCCAGGAGCAGTGGCACACACCTGTAATCCCAGTGCTTGGGAGGCTAAGATAGGAGGGTTGCAGGTTCAAGGTCAGGCTGGGCAACTTAGCAAGGCTCTGTATCAAAATTGAAAGGGCTAGGGGTATAGCTTAGAGGTAGAATGCCCCTGGGATCAATCCCCAGTACCAAAAAGTAAAAATAAAAAATAAGTGGATCCTAATCAAAGTCAGGTTACCCAACTGGGGGAAGCAAAGGAGGGTTCTGGGAGCAGAGATCATGACATGACTTCTCACATTGGTGCTCTTGTGTTTTCTCTTTGTAGACATCAAAAAAGCCTAAGACAGCAGAAGCAGATACCTCTAGCGAGCTGGCTAAGAAGAGCAAAGAGGTCTTCAGAAAAGAGGTGTGGTTCGGCAAATGGGCACCAAGCTCTCTGCTCACACCTGGCCCCGAGCTGGGCGGAGCCAGAGGCCCAGCTTGGGTGTCTTGCTCAAGCGCTGCTCTTTGACCGAGCGAGCGAGCGAGCGAGAGCCCTCCACAGGCCCCGTCTTCCCATGTCTCTTGGGTCTTGAGTGCTGTGTGGAGTGCAGGCTGCCCTGTCTGGGTGCTCCCTCTGTGCACCGACACACTGGCACCGCCCTCGTCTCCTCCCCACAGGGAGGCCAAGCAGGTTGTCTCCACTTCTGTCTCCATTGAAGGAAGGACCTGTAGAGCAGCAGGGGCAGCACTGTGAGGAGTGCTTGGCACTGGGAAGAGGTTACTGAGCAGTGTACTGGGGCAGGACTTGGCCCTGAGGGTTGGGAAGGGCCCTGGCTACAGTCAGGCGAGGCCAGCCAGGCCACCCAGGGGAGCTCTTGCCCGCTCTGGCTCAGCCGGGATCCTTTTCTCTCCGCTCACTGGCTCACTAGCATTCCGCTGTCCAGACCAGCCACTCTGAGGGAGGAAAGGGAAGGACTGCGTGGCTGCACTGGCTGCTTCTCTGATGAATTTTTGGGCACCACCCCCTGCCCTCCCAGGCCACTGAGCACGTGTCCTATCCTCTGCCTGCAGATGTCTCAGTTCATCGTCCAGTGCCTGAATCCTTACCGGAAACCTGACTGCAAAGTGGGCAGAATCACCACCACCGAGGACTTCAAACACCTGGCTCGAAAGGTACTCCTTTGCTTCTGGTCTGTCGGTATTCTTGGCAAGCTGTGTGCCCTTTTTTTTTTTTTTTTTTGGTATTGGGAATTGAACCCAGAGACATTTTCCTCCAAGCTATACCGCAGCCTGATTTTATTTCTTATTTTGAAACGGTCTCGCTAGGTTGCTGAGAGACCCACTAAGTTGCTGAGCCTGGCTTTGAACCTATAATCCTCCTGTTTCAAATACTGGGATTACAAGCATGTACCACCATGCCCGGCTCGCTGTGTACCTTCTAAGATGGCCTCTGTCTCACAGCAAGATGCCAGGGCTGGGGTCCAGGCAGGGCAGGGAGGTCTGGGGAGGGGCACCTTCCTTGAGGGCAGTAGTTCTCTGAAAAACATACAGAGCTGAGTTCTCCTGGTGATCTCTATACCAGCTGGCCCCAGCCGGCTCTGCTAGTCACCTCCCTGTCTCAGGGAGAAGGGCTGGCTGCCCTGCCCCAACCCTTTGCACGCTGACCGTGGCTGTGGTCTCTCCCTGTGCTGCATAGCTGACTCATGGCGTCATGAACAAGGAGCTGAAGTACTGCAAGAACCCTGAGGACCTGGAGTGCAACGAGAACGTAAAGCACAAGACCAAGGAGTACATCAAGAAGTACATGCAGAAGTTTGGGGCTGTGTACAAACCCAAAGAGGACACTGAATTGGAGTGACTCACAGGCCGGGGCGGGAGGACGGGCACTCAGGTAGGATAGACGGGGAGTCGCCCTGCCGAAGGCCTCTGCCCCCCGCCCCCCCCACACACACGGTCAGGATCGTGCCCTTGGTGACCTGTCACTCTGGGGAGCGCCATCCACAAGCAGTCCCTTAGCCGTGAGCTGCTGGGCGTGGCCAGAGGCCACCAGAGGTGCTGGCCAGGGAGGCGCTGGCTGGACCCCACCCACCTCTAGCCTGGGTCTCCTCCTGGGCGGTGCTGTCAGCGCAGACCCTGCGCGTCCCCACCCAAGACCTTTACCTGAAAACCTGTATTATATTTTAATGTATATGTGAACATATTGAAAATAATTTGTTTTCCTGGTTTTGTTTGGTTTTGTTTTGCTTCTGGCCTCTGTGCTTGGATCACAGGAAGCCGCCTTCGTTAGGATGGTTCTGAGTTCTCCTGCGAGGTTCAATTTGCCATCATGTAAATATTCCAGAGCAGGCCGCCCTGTGGTTTGGCCAGCCTTGTGCTATGTTGATAAGATTGATTTACTGCTTAAAATCACTTTACTTTATCCAATTTTTACTGAACTTTTTATGTAAAAAATAAAATCAATTAAAGAACTTGGCATGTGTTCTCCCTGGAGGTTAATCAAGCCTGTTCCTGTGGTGAGGTCCCTGGAGAGACAGAGCAGCCACTGGTGTGGAGCCCCCTGCGGCCCAGGCACACCTTGTCCTGGTGGTGACACTGAGCTTGGCCTCACCGGTGCTGGGTGGGCTTCTGTGCTTTGGTGCTGTAGACTTGATTTCTTCCTGCCTGCTGGAAAGCTCGCCCAGTGTCTGGGCTCCCTGACACTGGAGGGCGTAATGCACTGCTGTGAGTGAGACTCCAGGGGAGGCCGTGGCGGTGCCTCCTCACCCCAAGCTGTCAGAGCCTGGCCCCATCTGCTCCTTCCCAGCATTGTTCTTACCGCAGCCATGCCCTGGGGAATTGGGGAAGAGAAATCAGAGCATTTGCTGCCTGCTGGGTGCTGAGCTGAACTCACTCAACAACCTGAGGCCCAGCCATTGGAAAGATCAATTACACTCTAGTAATCCCAGTACTTGGGAGGCTGAGACAGGAGGATCGCAGGTTCACAGTCAGCCTCAGCAACTTAGTGAGACCCTATTTCAAAATAAAGAATAAAATAGGGCTTGGGGTGTGGCTCACAGGTAGAATGTCCCTGGGTTCAATCCTTAATACCACCAAAAAACAAAAACAAAAAAATACTAGCATTAGCCAGGTGTGGTAGAGCACGCTTGTAATTCTAGTACTTGGGAGGCCGAGATAGGAGATCGCAGGTTCACAGCCAGCCTCAGCACTTAGTGAGGCCCTGTTTCAAACTAAAAAATAGAGCTGGGGCGTGGTGGCGCACGTTTGTAATCCCAGCATTCGGGAGGCTGAGACCAGAGGATCTGGGTTCGCGGCCAGCCTCAGCTACCTAGTGAGGCACTCCGAAACTTAGTGAGACCCTGTTTCAAAATAAAGAATAAAAAATAGGGCTAGGGGTGTAGCTCGGAGGTAGAATGCCCCTGAGTTCAATCCCTAGTACCGCAAACAACAACAACAACAACAACAAAAAAAACTAAAAAATAGGGCTGGGGGTGTAGCTCGGAGGTAGACTGCCCCTATGTTCAATCTCTAGCACCACACACACACAAAAACCAAGCGTGGTGGTACACACTTATCCCAGTACTTCAGAGGCTGAGGAGGATTGAAGGTTCACAGCCAGCCTTAGCTACTTAGAGAGACCCTCTACAACTTAGTGAGACCCTGTTTCAAAATAAATTAAAAAATAGGGCTGGGGGTATAGCTCAGAGTTAGTCTCCAGTAACACACACACACGTTCGAAGATAAGCCTCAGCAAGTAGTGAAACTCATCAACCTAGCAAGACCCTGCTTCTAAATAAAAAATAAAATAGGCCAGGCGTGGTGGCGCACGCTTGTAATCCCAGCATTAGGGAGGCTGAGACCGGAGGATCCAGGTTTGAGGCCAGCCTCAGCTACCTAGTGAGGCACTCCACAACTTAGTGAGACCTTGTTTCAAAATAAAGAATAAAAAATAGGGCTAGGGGTGTAGCTCGGAGGTAGAATGCCCCTGAGTTCAATCCCTAGTACCGCAAAAAAAAATAAAATAGGGCTGAGGGTGTAGCTTGGAGGTAATCCCCAGCACCACGAAAGTAGTTAACCAGACAATGTGGTGCACCAACAATCCGAGTACTTGGGAGGCTAAGACTGGAGTATCGAAAGTTTGAGAGGCCAACCTTGTCAACTTAGTGAGACCTTGTTTCAAAATCAAAAAGACCCAAGTACCTTTTTTTTTTTTTTTTTTTTAAGGGAGTTTTGTGGTGGTGGTGTTGGTGGTACTAGGGATTGAACCCAGGGACATTCTCCAAGCTACATTCTCAGCCCTATTTTTTATCTTTATTCGGAAACAGGGTCTCACTAAGTTGCAGAGGGCCTCGCTTAAGTAGCTGAGGCTGGCTATGAACTTGCAATCCTCTGGTCTCAGCCTCCCAAGTACAGGGCTTACAAGCATGTGTCACTATACCTGGCTCCCAGTACTTTATAAAGGAATTGTTAAACAAGAACAGGAAAAAACAAAAACAAAAAAACTTATGGTGTTTAAATACAGTGTTTCCCTGAGCATCTGTGAAGGTTGATTCTAGGACCTCCTGGGATACCAGTCTACAGCTGCCAAGTACTTTAAGTGAAATGCATGTGCATGCCCTCTGGTGCTTGAAGTCAGCTAGGTCACTTACAGTCCATATGCAGTATAAATGCTACGTAAGTAGTTGTCCAGCAGCTGGGTGTACCCAGGGATGTGGAACCCGTGGTTACAGAGGGCCCACTGTACATTCATTATACTGCAGCCTTCAAAACTGTTGAAAGCAAGCCTGGTGTGGTGGTGCATGCCTGTAATCCTGGTACTTAGGAGACTGAGACAGGAGGATCACAGGTTTGAGGCCAGCCTCAGCAACCTAGCAAGACCCTGTTCCCAAACAAAAAAGAGGGCTGGGGGTGTAGCTCACAGGTAGAATGCCCCTAGGTTCAATCCCCAGTAGTGGGGAAAAAAAATTTAAAAATGTTTAAAGCACATCATTATATAAAATGGATGGACCATAGTTTGGTCAACCCTCTTTTAATATTTCCTAGTTGTTTCTATTACAAAGAACGTGCTGGGGCACATTAAAAGAGAGTGTTTGCCTCTGGTGACTCTGCAGTGCAGTGGTGTGGCTACACACTGTATCTCACAACCAAGTCAAAGCCGTGATTTTTACCTGGGCTCCAGGTGTCAGGTCTTCCAAGGAACTTTAGGCGGCAGCCTTCCTTTAAAGGGTGGTGACCAGGAAGCTGTCAAGTTTCAGATAAAGCATCTTTGCGAAG
>PVLC010002044.1:17723-102557 GCA_004027655.1 Graphiurus murinus
TACTGGGGATTGAACTCAGGGGCATTCTACCTCCGAGCTATACCCCCAGCCCTAGTTTTTATTCTTTATTTTGAAACCGAGTCTCACTAAGTTGCGGAGTGCCTCACTAGGTAGCTGAGGCTGGCCGCGAACCCGGATCCTCCGGTCTCAGCCTCCCGAATGCTGGGATTACAAGCGTGCGCCACCACGCCCGGCTCAGCCCTTTTTATTTTGAGACAAGATCTCACCAAGTTTCTCAGGTTGGCCTGCGACTGGTGATCCTCTTGCCTGGAGCGGCTGGGGTTACAGGTATGTGCTATCACGCCCGGCTTCAGTGCGGTTTTAGTCACTGCCAGCCCAGTCCTCATAGCCCTGTGGCTGACTCCCTGCGCAGTGGGGCGTGAGGTCTCCGCTTGCTGGTCTGAGCCTTCCTGCTTCTCTCCGGATCCCTCCGGGTTACTACTCCAGGCTCGGCTCGGGTTGGAGGTGGCTGTGCCCTTCCTGCCCTCCCTCATCTTCAGGAAGCACTCACAGGTGTGAAGCATTGCTGCTGCCTTGTCTGAGGGAAGCCTGCCCAGGTGTAGCTCGTGTGCTTCAGCGCTGCACCGGTGAGTGCTTTGGGAGTGTGTAGAAGCAGCAGAACAGCTTTGTAAGACTGGAATGTGTCTCCCGAGTGGAGCCTTTCTTCCTGAAGTCCTTGCCAGATGGCTAGCTCCCCAAGACCAGCCTGCCTCTTGCCCCCTGGTTCCTGCAACACCAACCCGGGAGTCTTAGGGGCTCGGGACCTCTGATTGTGTCTCTAGCTAAGGAAGCTAGAGTTCAGCAAGGTGACCTCCAGCCAGTGGAGACAGGTACCAGCCATGACCTCCAGCCAGTGGAGACAGGTACGACAGGCCCAAGGAGCCACATGGGGCCGGCACAGAGGTGCCTTTAAAATGGGGTACAACGGTAGCAAAAGCAGCCAGGGTGACATAGGGACCCGAGGGAAACCAGTGGCCACTGGGTCTTCTGTGGCCCCAGTGCTGGCACACTGGGAAGCCCAGGAAGGCGTAGGTGTGGTGTGGGGGCACCCAGACCATGTCTTCATAGCCCATGGCACCCTCCAGGCACCCTCTGCCGCCCTCCTGGACGGCCCAGTCCTTGGCACGGTGGAGGCGGGCCCTGGGCCGTGGGCTGCAGGCCTTGGCCCAACACCTCCCAGAGCCACTCGGCTCCTGCTGCTGCCACCGAGGGAGGCGAAGGTACAGCTTGCAGCAGGGCTCCAGATGCTGTCCCGGTGGGAGACTGTGGTCTTGTGGGCAGGTGAACCCAAGCTCCAGGACGACGCTGCTGCCGCCATGCCCCTAGCCCTGTGGAGCCCCCAGCTCCGCTGTCCCCGCCCCAGCCAGCCGTCTGCCCACGTGAGCGCCAGCTGGGGGAGAAGGCAGCCCTCGCCAGCCTGCTTTTGCCTCAGCCAGAGCGGGACACCAAGGGCAGTGCAGACCACCTGCACTTGTAGGTCATGTAGGCAAGCCGACCGAGGACCACAGTGGCCAGGAGGGCACAGGCGACGGGGGAATGCCACCTGAGGCCCCTGGAGGGTCAGGAATGGGGAGACACTGGGGGCCAGGGCTCCCCCAGCTCCTACCCATGCTTCTTCCCTGTCCCTGTCCTGCCCCCTTAGGGTCATATCTGAAGGAGAGGACAGACGGGGTCGGGGCAGAGCCACAGTGGGGCCCTCTGGGCAGCCTCACCTGGGCCTTGCTGCCAAAAAGGTAAAACGAAAATCCTTGACCGGCAGAGTCAAAACCTCCCAGCATGGCACCAAGGGCTGACCAGCCTCCTGTGCTTACCCCTGTCCAGATGTACTCTGCTGTCACAGTTTGGATTTAGGATGTCTCCCAGACCTCTTGGCATATACAAGGCAGCCATGTTGGAGGTGAGGTGAGGGTTGCTGTGCTTCCAGCCTCTCCCTCTCCCTCTCCCTCTCCCTCTCCCTCTCCCTCTCCCCCTCCCCCTCCCCTCTTTCTCTTTCTCTTTCTCCCTCTCCTCTCTGCCTCCAGGATGTGGGAGCAGTCCTGCTTTCTGCCACCATGCCAAGTTCTGCAGACCTCACTGGCCTCGTGTGGACTGAGCTCCCCAGAGCTGCCAGCAGATCTTTCCTCCTCTGAGTTGCGGTGGTCAGGAACCAGGGTCATAGCTGTGAGAGTGCTGAGACACCTGCTCTCCAACCTTTGACCTCTCGTTCTGCCTGGCGGGGACCCCTCCTCCAGAAGCCGTCCTCGCTCCTGGTCTAGCTGCACCTCCGTCTATGCTGTGAGAAACTGTCCTGCCTCACCGCCCAGTCTCCCTGAGAGCACACTGACTCATGTCTGTCTCTGCAGACCTCTGTGCACAGGGGGCTTGTAGATCTTGCAGAACAAAGCTGAACTGGAAGGGAAGTAAACATTGCTGCCATCTTCTGCCCAGAGACCCATCGTCCCCAACCCAGCACAGAGGACAGGGACTTGTGACCTCCCCGTCTGCCCGGAGTCAGGTCCACAGGGTACTCACCCACGTAGGCTCCAGCCTCACTGTGGCTGGAGTTGGGGAGCAGAGTCCAGAAGGGGCACAGTGCAAGAATATGAGGAAACCAGCAGGCCTGGCGTGAGTCCCCGGCACCTGTCTCCCTCTCCCAGATCACTCCATCCTGATTTGTTCTGGGCTGGACCAGTTTCTTCCTGTGTCAGACGTGGAAAGCTGGAGGGTCAGGGTGCAGCCCAGGATGGGAAAGGACAGGCTGGACACCACCCTACCTCAGAGGCCTTGGCAGACACCTGGTCTGATCCCAGGGGTGGTAAAGGAGGGTAAGGAGGCATACAAGGGGGGCCCTGGGTTCCGTGCCCAGCTAGAGAGAGAGAGAGAGAAACTTCATGGCCCCACCAGGCAGAACCAGGCTCACCCGCCTCCGCCTCATCTCAGCTACACTACTCACTGAGCACCTACTCCCTCCTCCAGGGTCAGGTGGGGCCCTCTCCAGGTCAGAGGCTGGATGGGAGGGTCCTTGGGTCGCTCAGCAAGGGCAGGGAGTGGGGTGGGGGCAGAGGGCCCCTGGTGGGCCCTTTCCCATCAGATTCCTAGGGCTGAATCTGCTGGGACCTACTTCTAGGGAGGAAGGGCCTGGGGTCTGGGGAAGGAATGAAGAGATGGGGGACCTCCAAGTCCCCAGCACCCACCACCGCACAGACAGAGGTCCGCCCTCTTCTCTGGGCCCGGCACGACTAAGCCATGGTGCCTGTGATCCTGGTGGGTGGGCCTGCGACCTCCCAGTGCCCTGGGCCGCAAGGGCTGGACCCTCTCCCGCCTCCCCACCCGTCTCAAACCCACCAAGTCCACACACCCAACTCGCCACGCACCCCGCACAGTGACATTGGCAGCCTGCTCCTTCGGCGGCAACCCGACCTACGGGGGCCAGAGTCCTGCGGCCAGCGTTGCCACTGGGAGGACGGCAGGGCGTGCTAGAAGCAGCAGAGGTCGGGCCGGGGTACGATGGGGGAGGATGGCAAGGGGCTGGGCCCGAAGGGTAGAGAAACCCGCCGGGGAGGAGACCGCGGCGCAAGCACACTCAGACAGCACCTACAAAACTAGTCAAGTTTATTGCTGAGAACGGATGAGGGGACGCCTGGGATTAAGGCCATGGCGGTCCTCGAGCTCCGGACCCGAGGGCCTGGGGCTGTGCAAAGGCGCTGCTGGCGGGCGGCGCGGCGGGCGGGCGGGCAGTGAGACCCTCAGCCAGCGAGGGCGGACCCGGGGTAGGACACCTTCCCGGCAGGGGACGGGGCCTCCACTCTGGGCGTGACAGATGGGCGTGGCCTCCGGGAGCTGGGGCGGAGCCTGATGGCTGGGCGGGGCCTCCAGCTCAGCGTGCCTCCTCGCTGGGCTTGTACTCCGTCTCCCCAGACGACACCTGGGAGATTCGCCGAGATGACCGCCATAGCTTCCGCGCAAACTGGCTGCTGCGCACCTGGGGGAATGGCGGGTGGGGTGAGCAGGGGGTGGGCTGAGCCGGGCCTGCTCCCGCCGCCCAGGGCAGCCCCTGGCCCTGTGCTCACCTCGGAGGGCTGCCCTGCGCCCACTACAATCAGCTTGCCATCCTCCAGGCCCACCAGCACGTGGCTGCGCTCCTTGGTGACAGCGACACTGCAGATGGGCACCTTCATGGGCAGGGGAGGCGCGGCAGGGAGCAGTCTGGAGCAGGGGAGGGGTGCACAGGACCTCACAAGCTGCTCGGGGCTCTGCATCCAGCCGGTGGGCGGCCCTGGTCCCACATACCCTCTGCCCTCTTTTTTTTTTTTTTTTTGTAGTGCCAGGGACATTCCACCTCTAAGCTACACCCTTTTTGTTTTTTGTTTTGAAACAGAGCCTCGAGAGGTTGCTGAGAGTCTCACTACGTTGCTGAAGCTGTCCTCAAACCTGCAATCCTCCTATGTCAGCCTCCCAAATGCTGAGATTACAGGCATGCGTCACCGTGCCCAGCTTTTTTTTTTTTTTCCCCCCGAAATATGGATTGAACCCAGGGGCATTCTACCTCTGGGCTATAACTCCAGTCCTATTTTTTATTCTTTATTTTGAAACAGGGTCTCACTAAGTTGTGGAGGGCCTCACTAAATAGCTGAGGCTGGGCATGAACCTGCGATCCTCCTCTCTCAGCCTCCCAAGTACTGGGACTATAAGTGTGTACCACCACACCCGGCTCATCTTTTTATTTTGAAGCAGGGTCTCACTAAGTTGTAGAGGTTGACCTCCAACCTTCGAGCCTCCTGCCTCAGCCTCCCAAGTACTTGGATTACAGGTGTGTGCCAAACTCAAAAGGACTCCTGAAGGGAAACCCTGACACACAGAAGGACCGCCCATAACAGTGTAGCTGAGGGAGCAAGACCCCTCACGGGGAAGGAGGGCACAGGTGTCGGACCTAGAAGAACCTGCCCACAGACATGGAGTGTGGGGGTCCACAGGACGCCCCATGGTCCTCTGCCAGTGACCTCCATGGAGGGGGCCAAGACTTCCCATGCGGGGGACTCACTTGTTCAGGTGGAGGATGTGCAGGGCGCACTGGGCGGTACCCAGCAGAACAAAGTCCTCCGCCACCACCAGGGCCGTGGGCTGCTCTGCCAGGGGCAGGGACGCCCGCAGCTGTCCGTTCACAGAGTACACGTGCAAGGAGAAGGCTGCCTGGGGAGGGCAGGGAAGTCAGTGCCAGCGCCGCCCCTCCCCGCCGGCTCCCTGTGCCCCTCCTTACCTGGGCCCCAGGGCGTTCCCACGCAGAGCCCTGGACCACGATCTGGCCTTCCGTCCCCAGAGCCAGGTGAGACACAGGGCCAGGCAGCGCCGTGCCTGGAGGCCGCAGGGCGGCCACAAACTGGCCCCGGCGTACAGTGTGTATGATCACAGTCCCGTCCTGCGGAGAGACACCGCAGGCGCTGGGCCGGGGTCCCGTGCCCCAGCGCAGGGCCCCCGCGAGCACACACAGACACTTACCTCGGATCCGGACACGGCCAGGTCGAGCTCCGTTCTGATGGCCACACAGCTCACCGCAGCCTCATGCCCGTACAGGACCTGGGCCGGCTTGGGTGACAGACCGCCCTGTGGGGAGTCGGTGGCTTAGGAGTGGCCCTGATGAGAAGGCCCTGTCCAAGGGGGGCAGGGTAGTGCCCGCAGGGGAGGACGGCTAAGCCCCCGGCCCACCTGCTGCAGGAGCCGCCACACCATGCACGTCGTGTCCCGGGAGCCTGAGATGAGGTAGATGCCACAGGTGTCCAGAGCAAGGCAGGTCACCACGTCTGCACGGGAGGGGGACGCAGCAGGACGGAGTGTCACACTGCCCGCCTCGGAGGCCTACCCCGCCCTGTCCCACCCTTCCTGAAGCTGCTCCTACCCAGGTGGCAACGCAGCTGGCTCATGAGCCTGCCCCGAGGCAGCGCCGTCACCCGCAGGCTGCCGTCCCAGTGGCCGCCGCTGAAGAGCAGCTTCCCGTCAGGGGCCACGGCCAGTGCACGTCCGCTCACGCCACTGCCCGGCACCCACGGTCCGCTCAGCAGCTTCTGCGTCCTGGCCAGGGAGGAGCATGCGGGTGAGGCCCGGCTGCGCGGCTTGGCCAGGCCTCTCCCCGCAGCATCCCGGGGCGCTTGCAGCCTGCCCGCCCCCGGCCCTCCGTCCTACTTGGGGCTGCTCATGTTGGGGTCTTTGCTGAAGCTGAAGTAGTTGTTGATGTTCCGGTCATAGGGCAGCCAGCTGTGGGTGCCCAGCAGGCCGCTGGCGCTCACGGTCACCTGCGGGCAGGAAGGGGCAGAGGTGGGTTTGGGGCGGCGTCAGGGGCCGGGGAGCTGAGGTGGGGCACGCTTACCAGGAGGTCGGGAGAGCCCTGGGTGATGAAGGAGTGGGGCTGCCGGTGGGGAACCAGGGCTAGCACCAGGGGCACGCCCTCGCTGATGACCTGCAGGGGAAGCACAGGCGGGCTGGGCTGGGCGCCGGCTAGAGGGCCGGCCATGCCGTCTGTGCCCTGCCGGCCCTGCCTAGGTGTCACCGATGCAGAAACCCCTCCAAGAGAGGGGCCTGAGAGACTGGTGGGCATGCGGGAAAGCATGTCAGAAGGTGAGCGAGAGGGGACGGACACAGAAGATCCTTCCAGAGAACCGAGCTGGGACCCCTCAGTCTTCCCACCATTGCTCCGTGTCCCTAGCGCCCGATGACAGAACACGGAGGGGAGGGCCTAAAAACAGTGGGCCCGAGGGGGGGGGACGCTTGAGGATGCAGGCAGGGGTACGAGACCGGCTTCCTCATCCTGACCTCCCTGCGGTTTTCAGAGCTTGTTTGGTGAGCCGAGCGCTTTGTGAAGGCTCCCCCTACCCCGCGCTCCTCCTGTGTTGAGCTCGTTTTCAAGGTGCCTTCAACTCAGTCCCCTTGATTTAAGATTCCCAGCTGCCCCAAGATGTGGGTAGGGACGGCAAGGCCAGCCCGTGTCACATGGCAGGAGTGGAGGGACCGCGCCCCTCACCTCGGCAAAGAAGGCCTTGAGCTGGTCCAGGTGCTGGAAGACGCTAGGTGAGCTGGGGTCCAGGCGCGCCAGGCGATGGGCAGCCTCCTCCGCCGACAGCCGGCTCGGGTGGGGCTCCTAGGGACAAGGGGCCGGTCAGCACCATGACACAGCTCCCTGGCCCCGCCCCTCCAAGCCCATCTCACCTTCAGCAGCTGACAGGGAGTCTGTCCGAAGTTGCTGATGATGCCCTCCAGAGCCTTCCGCTCCCGCTCGTCGGCCACGTGGTCCAGGTCCACGGCCCCTGGCAGGGAGACGGAGCAGGCAGGCTCCCTCTGCACCCTCCACGCCTCACCTGTGCCCCACCCGGCTGTCGGCGTCCTGCCTACCCTCGTAGGTGCAGTAATAGAAGACGTTGAGGGCCTCCTCGGCGGCCGGCCCTCGCTGCTTGTAGCCAAAGATGAGGTCGATCCACTCATGCAGGTGGGCGGACACGTACTCCGACTCCTGGGGCCGGCGGAGGGTGGTCAGTCCAGGGACGGCTGAAGCCCCGCTGTGACGCCCGCCACCACCCGCCTGGGTGGTCCCCTCCTCACCAGAGCCCGGCGGTGCTGCTGGATGAAGTCCTCGGGAGAGCTGGCCCATGGGGGCAGCACCACGTCACCCACCTTCTCGTTGGTCAGTTGGAGGCAGCCCAAGTCAAAGCCTGGCAGAGGACGGGGTCTGCTGTGTCCCTGTACCTCCTCGCCACCTGCCCGACCACCCGTCTGCCCACGTGCTACCTACCGTTCTGGTTCTGCAGGAAGTCGGGGAAGTAGAAGAACTCGGGGATCAGCTCCTTCACGTCGGCCGGGCTCTCCAGCCGTGCCTGCCAGGCCGCTGCCACCGAGTGGAACTGCCGGTCGGAGCAGTCGAAGCTAGCGGGGACACAGGCCGAGGTGAGAGGACGGAGGGGGGGCACACTGGTGCAGGTGCAGGGGACCTGCCGCCCCGCCCGCCGCCCCGCGCACCGGCCACTCTGCAGCTGGACGTGCAGCGAGGTGAAGGGCTCTACGCGGATGAGGTAGTGCATCACGCCCGCCGCGTTGGAGTAGTGGGTGCCGTAGTGGAACTTGTCGATCGTGCCAGCCGGGTCCTCGAAGCTCTCATACCTGGGGCCGCAGGTGGGGACTCAGCAGAAGCCCCCTCTGTGCCCACCCCGCCCCGCCACGCCCTTCCCACATCCTCACTTCTCCCGCACGAGCTGGGCATGCTTGGGGTTCACCACACCGATGGGTTTGGACAGGTCCCGGAAGACGGCTGGGTTGTTGAGGTCCAGGGTGGGGGACACGTAGTCCTGCAAGACCCAGGGGAACTGGCCGCCCACCCGGGAAAGGGACTACATGAGGGCCCTGATGGCTGCATGCCCTGGGGGAGATGGGCACAGAGCCTGCTTGCAGGGGGGGGCACCACCTGGAGACGGGCCAGGGAGGGAGGGGTGAGGGTGGCAGGGAACAGGAGCCAGGTCTTAGAGGTACACCTACAGGACCAAACTGAGGACTTGGCCCAACCCAGGTGCCTACACCTGGGGCTGGAGGACCAGAGGGCTGGGGGGCGGGGCAGGCCTCACCACCGGGCATGGGGCTGGGGTGGGAGCAGAGCCTCACCACAGGGTACTGAGACAGGTCATTATAGGTCCGCCCGGCAATGGTGTTCAGTTGCATCAAATACTCAAAGTTGGATATTTCACGCTGCACCCATTTCTGAGGGTGGGAGCAAGAGGTGAGCACTGGGACTGTCCAGCACCCCCGTCCCCCACCACCTTCCACGCGGGGCGCTCACCTGGGTAAGGCCTGAGGCCCGCAGCATCTCCTGGGGCGACCGGCTGCTCAGGTAGGCTTGGCTGGGTGGCCGCAGGCGCAGAAGCCATGAGTACACCTGGTTCCGAACCTGCGTATGGGATGGGGCCGGGCAGGGCTGGGGCCTGGGGCCCTGGCTGGGAGAGGAGGCTGGGGTCCCAGCCCCCTTGCAGGGGAAGTTGAGGAAGTAGTTGGACTGGTCGATGAAGAAGAGTTCAAGTGCAGAGCGGCGCAGGTTGAAGCGCCGCAGGTGGACTTCGCGCAGCTGGGCCAGGGGGCGCCGGAAGTCGTGGCCGATGCCTGTGGGAAGTCGCTGGCCTCAGCCCACGCCTGGGCCGCCCTGACCGCCCCAACCCCTCCATCGGGACGCACCCTCCTCGGTCTCCACGCGCTCAGGACTGCCGTCATAGAAGTACAGGTTCTGTGTGGTGACCTCCAGCAGTCCTGGGACCACAGCCACCACTGTGACCAGCTGGCACTCGGCCGACAGCACCAGCTTCTCTCGCTGCTCATCCAGTTCCGCGGCCTCGGTCCTGGGGGCCAGCACCCCTTAGTTGGAGGCTCTGGTGCCCCCTCCTGACCAGCCCAAGGGCCACACTTTCCGGGTGACACAGAGTCATGAGGTACAAACACTGGTGCTCCCGTGAGAGGGAGAAGCCGCCCAGGGTCAGTGCCCACTGCCCACTGCCCTCCCTTCTGAGTATCTTGCAGCCCGCCCCGCCTCCTCCCCATGACCCCGCCCACCGTGGAGCCCCACCCACCCTCTCTCGTGTTCCTCCGCCCTGCTCCGCCCAGCTAGTAAAGATCAGCCGTCAGCCCTGCGGGAGGACCCTCCCAGCCCACCTGACTTTGCACAGGCGTTCGGGGATGGAAGCTGGGCAGAGACAGACGTGGCTCTGGGAGCCAGCCCCGGAGCAGGGTGCTCACCTGGAGAAGCCCTGCTGCCACCCGGTTGCATCTCCCCGCCCGCCCACTCACGGGGTCTCTCCAGCCGCCAACTCCTCCTCGACCAGCGGGTCCTCCTGCAGCTCCTCCGCGGGGGTGCTGACTTTGGCCTCTTTGGTCACAGCCAAAGGCAGCGAGGCCTCTTCCGTGGGTGTCAGGGGGGCCTCACCTGAGGAGGCCAAGAGCGCTCAGCCAGTGACTTAGGACAGGAAGGCCCCTCGAGAGGACCCAGCACAGCATTCTCCTTTACCCAGGTTGTCCCGGAGGGCGCTGGCTTCCAGGTGAGGGTCGAAGTCGTAGTTGGGTACCAGCTTCAGACGCATGCGTGAATACGTCTCTGCGCTGGAGAGCTTCCAATGCAGGGGCGGGGAGTCCCTACACGAGCCAGCCGCAGGGATGGTTATGGGTGGGCACAAGTCTGCAAACCCCGATGGTTCCCAGGCCCCGCCCCTCCGCCCTAAGCCTGGCCCACCCAGCGCCCAGGCCCCGCCCTCCACCCTGAGCCCGGCCCACCCAGCGCCCAGGCCCCGCCCGGCGCCCCCACCCCTCTGCCCTAAGCCCGGCCCACCTCAGCACCCAGGCCCCGCCCCTCCACCCTAAGCTTGGCCCACTCCAGCGCCCAGGCCCCGCCCTCCACCCTGAGCCCGGCCCACCCAGCGCCCAGGCCCCGCCCTCCGCCCTGAGCCCGGCCCACCTCAGCGCCCAGGCCCCACAAGGGCTGGAGAGCTGGCGCCACAGTGCGCCCCAGTGCAGCAGCGCGGTGGAATGCTGCGCCGCCTGCTGCTTCAGCGCCGCTGCGTAGCGTTGCCCCTCGAGCCGTGCCCTCCGCTGCACAGGCTCCAGCACCACCTCCTGCGGGGAGGAGAGGACTCAGTCGCTGCCCTGCTCCCAGTTTCCCCGCCCCATGTGTCAGTTGTTCCCTGGAGCGCTCAGGTCCCCGAACCTGGGCGGCACACCTGGAAAGCCCTCCGACTGTGGGCGCGGTCACGCTGGCGCCGCTGCCCGCTGCTCATCAGCGTATCGTAGCAGGCGTTCCAGAAGCCCGACATGAGGTCGTGGCTCTTGGCGTAGGTGTCCATCTCAAACTGCGACATGGTGGGCTGCACCTGCAGGATCGGCACGGAGGGGGCCAGTGTTGGATGCACGCCCCAGCCCGAGCGCCTCTTCCTGGGCCCCCACCACCAGGCACCTGCTTGTCGATAAAGTGACGCCATTCCGGGGTGGCACAAAAGGCCAGGAAGTCCTCGAAGAAGGTGGGGCTGCCGTTGGTGGGCGGAAGAGAGGGCAGGCCCCACTGCAGCCCCAGCGGCCCGTAGGCGCGGTCCAGCAGCGTGCGCACCAGCGGCACCAGCCAGGAGCAGCGCTCCGAGGCCGCCGCAGAAGCAGACTGGGCCCCGGTGTGCTGGGCAGCGGCGTCGGGCGACGAGGCACTCAGCGCCCGGCTAAGCGCAGCCTCCAGCTTGGAGAGCACGTAGCAGGCCTCCTCTCGGCGGGCCGGCACGACCGTCTGCAGCAGCGTGTGCAGCTTCACGTAGGCCTGGGCGTGCAGCTGTGGACGCAGAGGACGAGGTGGCTCCCTTCGTGCTCACCTGGGGGCCCTCCAGCAGGGAGCTGCCCCCGCCCGCCCCGTGCTCACCTGCGGGTCCTCCAGCAGGATGTAGCCAAGCACAAGACGCAGGCCCATCTGTGCCATCTCCCGGAGGTCAGCCGTGCCGTTGGTCAGGTGCGGCCAGGCTCCCAGGCGGTCCAGCAGGCTGCACACACCTTCAAAGAGCTGCCGCACAAGTAAGTTCCAGACGATGTCGCCAGAGGAGGGTGCAAGGTAAAGACTGAGCAGGGGCCAGCAGGGCTTGTGCACAGGTCGGATCCATGCTGGGACACCATTCTGAGCCACAAGGCCGGCCCCATCCCCAGGAGCGCTCAGAGCAGATGCCCGCCCTGAGCTGCCTCACCTTCTCACTCCACAGCTCCTGGTTACCGTGGCCCTCGGCCCACAGGAAGTCCTGCAGCAGACGCAGCAGCCAGAGGGCCTGCTGGGTGAGGCCGGCCAGGGCCCCTGAGGGAGCCTCCTTGATGTCGGTCAGGGCGGACTCCAGCATCATCTCCAGGAGGCTGGGTGGGCAAGGGGCTCAGGTCTGCCCGGCTGCCTCCCCGGCCCCAGGCCCCAGAGCCACTCGGCCCTGCCGCCGCCCCCTCACCTGCGCTTGATGCAGTCCGGGGGGCGCACGAGTGTGGCCGAGGCCCCCAGCTGGGTGAGCACGGAGAAGACCTGGCCGCGCTCGCGCCAGGCGGCCTCCTCGCTGCCCTCCACGCCCCACCACGTCACGGAGAAGAGCACGTTGGTGAGCAGGTTGCACAGCTCCTCCTCGGGGGCTTGCTGTGGACAGGCGGGCAGTGTGCGTTGAGGGCCGGGAGGGCTGCCGGCCCAGTCCAACTCAGCGCACACTGCCCACCGCTAGCGGGCATGGCGGGGGGGGGGGGCAGGCAGTCAGCCGGCAGCCAGCCTGGCCTCCCCAGAGGAGCTGAGGCATTCACAAAGACCCGACCCCACGGTCCTCAAGACCAGCCCTGGAGTTTTCTCAAAGAACGCTATTGAGGAGCAGAGGCCGATCCCGATCCAGCAACACAAGGAGCCTGGAGCCGCCCTGCCCTCAGCCCTGCAGAGTGTCTCCAGTGCTCTCCAAAGCCTGGCTGGCGTCCCCACTCTGGCTCGTCCTATCCCAGGACACAACTACAGAGGCACCAGGAGGGGCAGCTCCACGCAGGACCGGAGTTACCGGCCCCGTGTGAGGCAGGGCCACGACCTCAGAGAGGCCTGCGTGCGTCCTCCCGGTGCCTCACCTGGGGGTTGCTGGTATTGGAGGCGTTGTCTCCACTGAGGGTGAGCTCCGGGAGGCTGCTGTCCTCCAGCACGTTGGACAGGCTGGAGCTGTGGCGGCCCTGAGCAGCAGGGAAGGGCCGGGGTCCGTCCAGCGGGGAAGGTGTGCCAGGCTGGCTGGCCGGGGTGAGGGTCCCACTGCTGCTACCACCACCAGCGGCGGCAGCGTTACCGGAGCCCACGCTGGCCCGCTCCAGGCTCAGGTCAAAGGGCGTGCTGAATGGCGAGAGCGCGTGGTAGAAGGCATCGGGGTCAGGGCAGGGCGCCTCTGGGGGCAGGAAGACATCCCCAGGCTCAGCAAGTGACTCGGTGGGCGGGATGAACAGGGCCGGCTCGGGGGAGGTGGGCGGCTCCGGGGTCGCCGCGGCCGACTCCAGGATGTACAGCCGGGTCAGCACGTCCTGCCAGCCGGCCTCGTGGGCCAGCAGGTGCACCACGTCTGGCTGTTTGTAGATGAGGTGGAAGAGCTGCCCGGCCAGGCACAGCAAATGAGTGCGGCGGACTGCCTGCCCCAGGCCCTCAGCCCCTCCAGGGGTGCCGCAGCAGACAGGCAGAAGGACTGAGGATGGAAGCCCCCCCTCCCCGCCCCCCAGGAGCTCCATCTCTCACTCACCTGGCGACAGATGTCCAGGCGGGCACTGAGGTCAGCCTGGAGGGCCAGCTGCACCACGGCCACCAGGTCGGAGAGGTTCAGGCAGTCTGGAGGGATGGCCAGAGCGGGCCTGAGGGGCTGACCCCGGTGGGAGGGGTCGCGCTCAGCCCCGGCCTCCCTTCCCACCAGCCTGTTCTGATACACATCGGTCATTCCCTCCACCTGGCCGGCCCTGCCAGCACGCACCTGCCCCCAGGAAGAACTTGTAGAGGCCCTGGCAGAGCTGGGGGGGGACGGTGCCCTCGGGCAGGCAGGCCACCAGACCCTGGAGCCCGCCGTCCTGCAGCCGTAGCCGCTGGCGGCTCCGCTCAGGCAGCCGGTCGTTCTGCTGCAGTCTGCGCAGGATCTGGAGGGGGCCGTCGGGGGCTGTCACCACGGGAGGCACTTATGTAGGAGGGGAAGTTGCCGCGCAGGTGCGTGGCCCCAGGAGCGGCCAGCGAGGCCGGCCTCGTCCCCTGGCAGAAGCCCCCAGGAGTGGGAGGGAGATGGGGCAGGCCGGGGTACCTTGCAGACACGGTCTGGCAGCAGCGGGGAGGATCCTGGCCGCACCAGCAGCGCCAGCAGCACCTCGAGGTTCCCTGGCTCCAGCAGGAAGACAGCCACGGACTCCTGAGCCGGGGAGCCCTGAAGCAGGGCCAGCAGCAGGTCCAGGGCACCCAGCACCTGGGGACGCAGCGTCTCATGCCAGGCTGGTCACGCGCTCCGCCCCGTCCTTCATCAAGGCGACCTGCACCCACCTGCAGCCTACCTGGCCGTCATCTCCCGTGGCTGCCAGGAAACCCAACAGGACCTGCCCGTCGTCAGCCGAGAAGCTCCGAGCCAGGAACTCCCTCGCCAGGCCCAGGAGGGAGGTCTGCACCGTGCGCAGGTCATCAGCGGCCAGGGGATGCTCCCGCTGGGGGCTGGCCCATGCAGCAGGCATGGCGGCGGTCCCCCAGAGGGAGGGCCAAGGTCACAAGGTCACAGTGGGCAGGGGGGCTGCACAGTGCACCACCCCATTCTCAGGGCCAGGGCAGCCGTGTCCACCCCCCACACCCCCCCGGCCCACCAGCCTCACCCGTAGTGCGTGCGGAGGGCGTCGAGGATGAACTGGACCCCGTACTTCCTCCTCAGCTTCTGTCTGTGCTCTCGGACAATGCTGGACATGTACTGGATGTGGCCTGAGGGGGGGCCGCAGAGGGTCCTTCAGGTTCTCCAGGACCTGCCAGAGCGGCCTGCCCTGCCCCGGCCCCTCGCCCAGGTTCCCGCACCTACCGAGGCGCACAGCAAAGTCACTGAGGCTCCAGAGGTGTAAGTGGAAGAGCAGGTGCTGATAGAGCAGGTACAGGAGGGCCCCGCTGCCCTCGGCTGCCACCTGCTCCATCAGCAGCTGGGCGGACATGAGCACGTTCATGTCCATGGCCCTGCTGGGCACCTGGATGGGAGGAGACGCCGAGCTGAGCGGTCAGGCTCTGCTGCCCGAATCCCGAGTGACAGGCTCCTACCACACAAGTCCTGCCATCTCTGGGGCCGCCCTGCCCCCGGGCCCCTCGGCCAGCCCCGCCTCCCCGGCCCTCTGTTGGGACAGGCAGGCCCACCTTGCGCAGGAGGGCTCCCACAATGGCCGGCCCCTGGCACTGCGCCAGGCTCTCCTGGTTCACAGGGTGGCCCTGCAGAAAGTTCCGCAGCATCAGCAGAAAGGCGGCCACCGGGTTCTGCTCCATTCGCTCCTCTGTGGCCACTGGAGAGGGGACAGAGCTGTGTCCTGGACTGGCCAGTGACCACGAGACCCCCAAGCCCTCCAACCCGCACCGTGCCCCGGTTCTCCCCCGCAACCCAGCGCCGGGTGCTCACCTGAAGACCTTCCCAGAGGGAGAAGCAGGCCTAGCGTGTTGCGGCCAGAGGTCAGCTCCGGCCCCAGCAGGTCGTGCGTTTCGGCCGGGCCTGCCTCGGCCGCTTGGGGCTCTGCGGCCACTTGCTCCAGGAGGGGCAGCAGGGCACCCATGCCCCCCACGCAGTTCACCACATCCTGGGGAGGGAGGCCGGTGAGGGCCAGTCGCTGCAGACCAGCCAGCCCGGCAGCTCTCCAGCCCGTCTCCCCCAATCCTAGCTCCCTGGCCGCCCTGCCCGCCGCCCGGCGCCCCCACCGTGCCGGCCGCTGCACACACACCTTCACGGCCCACGTCTCCACCCTGTGGCCCGTCAGGCGGCCGTCCAGCCTGTGGCTGGGGGACAGGTCCAGGCAGATGTTGTTCTTACAGGCCTGGGGGAGGCAAGGGAGCAGGTGGCCAGTGCAGCAGCCGGGGCGGGCAGCACGGTTGAGCCGACCCCCCCGACCCTGACCCCCAACCCCGACCCCACGAACCTGAGGTGAGTAATGAAGAAGCAGCTTGGCACTGAGCTCCTGCAGGTCACCCTCGGGCTTGAAGGGGGCCGGCTCGTTGGGCCCTGTGGGAGAGCCTTCAGACCTCACCAGGCCTCTGGCCAACCCCACCCAGAGCCTCCCTCCTCCCTGCTTGACCAGAAGACCAGAGGGCAGCACCCCAGGGTCACCTTCTGCCCCCTGAGCACTGATGTTGGACAACGAACGCTGGGGCTGGGCAGAGCGGGGTGCTACGTACCCAGAGTGCACAGGGCCTGCAGGGCCGCCGCCTGCAGGGCTTCGTGGAAGATGGACACGGCCCCCAGTTCGCCCTCGAGGGACGTGGGGCTGCCCCAGCGGGTGTCCTGGGTGCCAGCCAGGGTGGAGCTGACGCTGCCTTCCTGCAGGGGGGCCGCCAGCTCCGCCCCCCAGCCCAGCCCGGCAGAGGCTGGGACGGACTGGGAGCGGGTGAGGGAGGGGTGGGTGTGAGCTGGGCCAGCGGGCCCTGGGGGTGCTGGTAGCCCCGTGGTGGTGGTCGTGGTGCGGTGTCCCGCAGAGCCGATGCAGCAAGAGGAGAAAGGCTGTGGGGCGGGGCGGGGGGGGCTGATCAGTCCTGACAAAGCCCACACCCCCGGGAGACCTGGCATCTGACGCCCGGGGTGGAGGACACGCCAGGGCCCCAGGGCCCACCCTGTCCCCCGCGCACAAGTGCCGCCACTGACCAAGGCCTCCCCAACCCCGCCCCGCACACCTCACTGAGGGAGGGGCAGCGGAGAGGCGCCGTCTTGACCAGATGGCCGTCTTTATAGATGTGCACCAGATTCTGGCTGAAGGGCCGGCGCCCGGGCAGGTGGACAATGGCCACGCAGTGCTGGAACAGAAGCCAGGCGGTCGGGTCACGCTGGCACTCGGTGCTCCCTCCCCGCCGGGCCGCATGAGGCAGTGGGCTCACCCAGGCAGAGTCGGCAAAGGACACTTCGGGCAGGCTCACGGTCAGGTACTCCTTCCGCGTGCAGACGGCCACCACCAGCGTCCCGGCGGCCGTGAAGAAGGCCTCGAAGCCCGAGCCGCTGCTGGAGAAGAAGCTGGGGGCGGGCAGGCTGGTTACGCCCCTTCCTCCGGCCGACCTGGGCCGTGGCCCCCGGTCCTGCAGCCACCCACCTGTACAGCTGCTTCCGCTGAAGTGGCCGGGGGGCAGCTGGGGCAGGTGCTGCATCCGTGGGGTGCAGACAGAGCCAGGCATGGAAGGTGAAGCCAGGCCCGGGCCACCGCTGCACAGAGGGCACCATGATGCCAGCCATGCTGGGTGTGAGGTCGAAGTAGCGCAGGGCCCGTGCGGGGCCCTGGTGCCGGGCCATGCCCGACAGCGCCCGGATGACGGCGCCCGCCTGCCTAGCCTTGGCAGCTGCAGTGCCACCCGGCCCGGAGTCCAGCCCAGAAGCGGAGCGGAGCAGGCGACGCAGCTCCCAGGGCCGCAGTGACACGCGGCCCAGCGCCTGCAGCAGCGCCAGCAGTTGCTCCTGGCAGCGGGTCCCCAGGGCCGACCCGGCCTCCAGCGTCTCCAGCAGGGAGCCCACCAGGCCCGCCTGCACGCAGGTGGCACGGCTGGTGGCGGAGCTGTCACAGAGCCACCGGAGCCGTTGTGCCAGGAAGAGCCGCAGCTCGGCGGTGGGCAAGGCCGGCAGCCACCGCGCCAGCACCAGCAACGGCTGCTCGTTGCAGATCGGGGGAGGTGGGCAGACGCCGTGGTCGCCCTCCACAGCCTGTGGGTGGAGAGAGTGTGGCAGTCCCCCGGCAGCGTGGGACTTCCTGTTTGGGTTGGCGTGCCTATAGCATGAGAAGGCAACAGATGCTACCCCGTCATGATGGGAGACACAGGCGCGGGGCAACCGGGGGCTGGCGAGCCCCCAGCCACACATCCCCGGGATGATCCGGGCCCTCTGACAGGCAGCGGCTTCCAGGGTCCAGAGTCGGAGGCCTCAGTGCAGGGACTCTGATACACATGGCCGGGCCTCGAGGTACCCTGTGTTGACGGTCCCTGGGGGACCGGGACGGGGACCTCCCCACCCAGGGAAACCCTGACTCAGTCTCAGCTGCCTTTGGGCCCCCGCCCCAAGTCCTCCTCTTACCATGTTAAGCAGCTCTTGCAACAGCCGATGGGTGGGGAGCCCGAGGCTCTGCAGGACCTCCTGCAGGTGCGAGTAGCCGATGCGTTCCTTGAACACCTCCTACGGGGCGCAGCAGGAGGAAGTGAGCCTGTGTGTGGGCCCCGGAGCTAGTGCGCGCCTCCAGGGGCATCTGCCAGGCTGCCTTCCCTGGCTTTGCCACTGGGCCACAGTACTGGTGGGGATGGGGGCCTGGGTTCACCTCAGAAGGCTGCAGACGGTGCCCTGGCCCAGGACAGCAGCTTCCAGAGCAGGCACGCCCGCACACCCACAGCGGGCAGCCCCTCTACCTCCCAGCTCCTCGCCCGGCTCCCGGTCAGCAACCTCCACCGGGTTCCCCTCCTGCGGCCACCCCAGTGCGTCCTCACCTTCGCCGAGGGGGAGCCGCTCATGATGCAGGTCAGCACCCTGACCACGTGGACCGCGATGGCGTCGGTGTCCTGGTCCAGCACCTTGGTGGGGAGAGGGGCAGTAAGGGCAGGGAGAGCTCAGCACCCTGCGGTGAAAGGCGGCGTGGTGTGGGAGGACCTGCAACCCTGACCGGGCACCGGGCCCTGGCTCCCCGCACCGCTCGACCCCACCTGGGCCGTCGCTGAGCCCCCGCAAGGAAGGCCTGCTCAGCTGGGAGGCCCGGGAAGGCGCACCCCTTCCTGTTCTCTGGTGGACATACGGACCCCAGCTTCCACATCCCCACCCCAGCCAGACACGCGTGTGCAAGCAGGCCAGCAGGTGCCCATCACCCATGATGATTGATTGACAGGGTAGGGGAATGCAGAGTAGTCAATCACAGTGTTAGAACCAGAAGAACCTTCGAGACTTTGAAGTCCTGGCCTGGCCCCTGCCCGAGAGCCAGGTGGGGGACGCTGGCTCAGCCTGGCAGGACCTGACAGCCAGAGGCCTGCTGCTCACTCCTCTGGTCTGCCCTGCCCAGGCGGGTGAAGGGCCGAGAAGGCTCAGAGAGCCAGCAGGTGCTAGGCCAGCTTAGCCCCGGGTGCTCTTTGGTCTTAGCCTAACTCCCCGAGTGTGACCTCAAGGAAACTTCTTCCCCAGCCAGGGCTCAGTCACATCTTTAAAAATAAAGGGGTTGGGAGCCAGGCGTGGTGGCGCACGCTTGTAATCCCAGCATTCGGGAGGCTGAGACCGGAGGATCCGGGTTCGTGGCCAGCCTCAGCTACCTAGTGAGGCCCTCCGCAACTTAGTGAGACTCGGTTTCAAAATAAAGAATAAAAAATAGGGCTGGGGGTGTAGCTTGGAGGTAGAATGCCCCTGGGTTCAATCCCCAGTACCGCAAAAAATAAAAATAAAAATAAAAATAAAAATAAAAATAAAGGGGATGGGCCAGGGATGTGACTCTGTGGTAGAGCGACTGCCTAGCACAAGCAGAGCCCTGAATTCACACCCCAACACCAGGACCAAATAAAGTCAGTTGGGCATGATGGTGCACACCTGTAATCCCAGTACTTGGGGAGGCTAAGACAGGAGGATTGCAGGTTTGAGGCCAGCCTCAGCAATTTAGCGAGGGCCTCAGCACTTTAGCAAGACCCTGTTTCAAAATTAAAAAATAGGGTTGGTGGTACATGCCTGTAATCCCAGTACTTGGGAGGCTGGAATAGGAGGATCACAGATTTGAGGACAGCCTCAGCAAGTAGTGAAACACCCATCAACCTAGTGAAATCCTGTTTCAGGTTAAAAATAAAAATAGGGCTGGGGTTGTAGCTCGGAGGTAGAATGCCCCTGGGTTCAATCTCCAGTACTCCAAAAAAAAAGTATTGAAGTCAGAGGTGCACTAGCTACTCAGGAGGCTGAGGCAGGAGGATTGCAAGTTCGAGGCCAGCCTAGGTAACTTAGAGGGACCCTATCACAAAATAAAATGAAAATAAAATAATAAAGTGGGCTGGGAGTGTAGCTCACGGATAGAGCTCTTGTTTAACATGTGCAAGGCCCTGAGTTTGATCCCCAGTACGTAAAAAAATAAGGGGCTAAACAGGGGAGTCGCCTTGCCTGCCTGCTTGCTACAGGAACACATGCCCGCGTTCTCAGAAAACAGCCACAGGCAGAGGACTCGGGGCTGCCTCGTGAAGACGGAGCCAGGCAGGGGCTCTGGTGCAGGTGTGGAGCCCGGCTGAGACCTGCAGCTTCCTCCAGCCCAGGCAGAGCGAGGCACGGAGCATCCTGAGGGCTGGCACCTCCAACCCTCTGTCTGAAGTGCCCCCCCCCATGAGGACCCTAGCCAGATCCCGGAGCACCTGGGCTTCAGATTCCCCTCTGAGAGTTTCGAAGGTTCCCTCCAGCTCGGCAGAGCCAGGCCCCAGCTCCCAATTCTCACTCCACGCCCTACCGCAGTCTCCTGGATGGGGCCTGGGGAGGGGCTGGGACAGTGCAGGGAGCCCCCCGATACCAGGTCTCACATGCAGCGACTCGCCCCCTGCCCCACCGGAGTGGGGCGAGGGGTGGTGCCTGAGCTGGCCAGCCCCAGGGTGGTACCTTCTGGACATCGGGCTCGGTCAGTAACCGGGTAGCCAGGTCACTGTCCCCCTCAGGGGGCGCCCGGGCCTGCAGGTACAGCTGCGGGGGGCAGGGTGGAGGAGGCGGAGGAGAGAAGAGGAGGAAGAGGAGGGGGGCAGGTTAGTTAGAGTGGGCGGGGGCAGCTGCCAGGGCTCTGCCCCAGAGGGAAGTGGTACCCTGCGTGGTCCCCAGCACGAGGGGAGAGGGCTGAGCCTGTGTGCTGGGGTCAGGACAGCCCCCTTGGAGCCGTCCGGAGCAGTCCAGCCCTGCAGAGGCTCCGGGCCCCCCACTGAACACAGATACACATGTTTACAAAACAGCAGCCCGGCACCCGTGGCTGCCCCGTCTCTGGTTCCAGGCCTCCATCCACTTTGCTGGGGGCTTTTTTGGCGGCACTGGGGATTGAACCCAGGGGCATTCTACCTCCGAGCTACTCTCCCAGTCCTACTTTTTTATTCTTTATTTTGAAACAGGGTCTCACTAAGTTGCAGAGGCTGGCAGTGAACCTGCAATCCTCCTGTCTCAGCCTTCCAAGTACTGGGATTACAAGTGTGCGCCACCATGCCCGGCTTTTCCCTCCCTCCCTCCCTTCCTTCCTTCTTTTTCTTTCTCCTTCCCTTATTTATTTATTTATTTATTTATTTATTTATTTATGGTACAGGGAATTGAATCCAGGGGCATTCTACCTCTGAACTACATCCCAGCCCTGTTTTATTCTTTATTTTGAAACAGGGCCTCACTAAGTAGCTGAGGCTGGCCTCGAACCTGTGATCCTCCTGTCTCAGCCTCCCAAGTACTGTGATGACAAGCGTGTGCCACCACGCCCAGCTCACCTTGCTGTTCTGAATCAGGCGGATAAGGTGTTCAAAACAGTTGTTGCTGAGGAAGGTGGCTTGCAGCACCGGCCGGTCCTCGCACGCCAGCATCATGGGGATGGCATCTGCACAGGGGTCAAGGTCAGGCCCTGCCCCAGCCTTCCCCTCTTGCTGCCCCCTCCCTGAGAGCCTGGGAGCCCATACCCACCAAGCATGCTGACCCGCAGGGCGACCAGGGCCTCTTCGGGGCCTGAGCTTGGGCTAGCTGGCCAGTCGGCATTAAGGATGCGGAAGTATCCCTCCAGCAGGGCGCGGAGTTCGGGCCCGCGGGGGGGCGTGCGGCTAGCATGCAGGACGTGGACTGCACCCACCAGGGCCTCCAGTGCCAGGGGCACTAGGCGGGGGTCCTGGGCTGGCCCACGGCCCCAGCCCCGAACCACAGCCAGCAGGCCCTGCACAGAGCCGGCACTCACAGCCCTCTCCCCGTTCTCCTGCAGGTGAGGGCAGAGAGGAGCCGTGGGTAGGGCCCCCAGCCCGGCAGCGAGGCCCAGACACCGCCCGGCCCACGGGCTCCCCTCCCGGCCTACCTTCCCTCCCGCGAGGACGGCGCCCCACAGGTGGATGATCCGCAGCAGCAGGGTGGGGGGCAGGTGCTGGGCATCCTGCAGGCTCTCTGGGTGGCAGGCAGGTGGGACAACACCACAGGGTTAGGGTGGCGGGCCAGGGACTACAGAGGTGAAGCCCTGGCATGGGGGTGTGGGGCAGGAGCCACGCCAAGAAAGACCAGGCTGAAGGAAAAGGCCTGACTCGGACCTGGGTGCCGCAGGGGTCAAGCTGCACGCTGGGGCTCGGGAGGTCACGGTGCTTCCCCACAGAGGGGGCCTCGGCGTAAGCACACAGCGGCTGCTTTCCCCTCCCATGGTGCCCAGGGCTTAGTTTCTCGGGTGCGAATCGGCTCCCTCCACCCCTGTGACAGTCCTGTGACAGCTGGAGCATCCCTGCCCTGCTCTGGGGACCCTGCCTATCTACCACATGGATGCCTTCCCCTCCCCCACCCAGATCTCCACTGAGGACTTTTTGGGGCTTTCACAGCCTGAGTCCTGCCTGGCCCTGCTCCAGCAAAGCCGGACAGGATGCCAGGTCCTGATCTGAGCTCCGAGGGCAGAGGGGCCAGCCCAGGGTCAGGGGTGTGTGTGTGTGTGTGACTCAGGAGGGAGCAGGGAGGCCTCCCTGGGGATGGGGCTTGGGAGGGGAGGGCTGAGAAGAGATTGGCCTGTAGGTAAAGACCCTGAGGGCAGAGGCAAGTCCAGGGGCAGGGAGAGGACTCGCCCTGGAGTAGCTCTTGAGGGCCCCCCTGGCCACTCCTGGGAGGTCTGTGGAAGGCACCCAATCTAGTTTGCTTCTTGAAGAGTGTGTGGGGCTGTGGGACAGGGAGTTGGGGAGCACGCAAGGGGTTCCCCATCCTGGAGCTGCTGTGCCCCACTCCAAGGCAGGCCCTCCCACCCTGAGCCCCCAAGTCGCAGCTAGTGGGGCTAGGTGCCGAGGAGGGGCCTGGGAGGAGGCTGCAGGCACCAGTGCACACATCGGACCAGGGTGTGCCCAGGCGGTTCAGATCGGCGCCAGGCACAGGTGGCTGGCAGTGTGCACCTGACGGCTGCTCCTAATGCTAGCCTGGGAAGAAGCTGTGCCCGGCCCGGCCTTTCCCTTTCTCTACCGCTGGACTTCTCCTTGGCCTCTGGAGGCCCCTCAAACACCTGCGGCTTTCCCGGGCTGGCCTCCAGCCACCGCCAGTGGTTCCTGTCTGGTGTGAGGGGTCAGCGACCCGGCAGGAAGGGGCCCAGGTCTGGGGTGTGGCAAGAGGCTCGCAGGGGAGGGCCTGACCTTGGAAGAAGGCACTGAAGTCGCTGGGCAGGGCGGCAGGGGGGAACTTATACTTGCTCTTCTCCTTGGAGCTGATGACTTCCCTGGGAGGGGGGGGAGCAAGGTGAGGACCAGCACAGGGACCCCGGCCTCGGCCTCCCTCCTGCACCCCCCGCCTGAGCGCCGGGCCTCACCCACTATGCTGGCGTCGCCAGGTCTGGTAGGGGTCAAAGAGGCCCTCGCAGAGGAGCAGGGCATGGAGGGCCACGTTCTCTAGCTGGGCCCCACAGCCTTCCTTTGGGGCTCCCTTCAGCTACAGGTAGGGAGAGAGAGGATGAGGGAGGTTAACCCTGCCCCAGGTGGCGACCGCCCCCCACACCCGTGCCACCTCTCACCTGAGCCACCAGCCCCGTGAGCAGAGCCAACACCCGTGGTACCAGCACCTGGCCCCAGCCTGCCTCTACGTTCTCCAGGTTCCTGGAGACGGGGATGAGACGCGTCACAGGGTCACGACCCCCCTCTGGCCCGCATTTCCATGCCCGCCCCTGGGGCGTGCGCCCCCTCCCCCGGGAGGCGCTACCTGCACAGAAGGATGAAGAGTTTGAGCAGCAGCAGGGCTTGCTCCAGGTCCCCCAGGTCCAGCTGCTCGGCCAGCACATGCAGGGCATCCGGTGGCAGCAGGGGGACTTCTGCTCCTGCCTCCTCTGGCCTGCGGGAGGGAGCGTCACTGAGGTGCCCAGGACCCGGGGGGCCTGCCCGGCCCGCCCGCCCTCTGTGCAGAACCAGCCTCACCTCCGAGGCTCCAAGGAGGACAGGGAGATGCTCTTGCCAAAGGCGCCCACGAAGGCCTTCAGCCACTGCTGCAGGTAGCCCAGGTCCTTCTGCAGGGAGGAGCAGGTGGGGGCGGGGCAGGGGGGCACCAGGTGCAGGGGGCAGGGAGGGAGACAAACAGGAAGGCAGCGTGAGAGGCTGTGGTAGGGACGGACCTCTGGGCCCCAAGACCCCCAGCACCTCGGCCCACCTACCTCCCTGATCCTTGGGGACCCACCGGGCCTGACACAGGCAGGGGCGGGGCCTAAGTGGGGTGTGCCTGCAGCGGACGCTGGCACTGAGGCTGAAGGTCTCCAGACACCTGCGGCCCCCACCCAAAGCCCTAGGCCGGCCACTGTCTCCGGGCTCTGCAGCCGCGGCCTCGAGGGAACCCTTTTGGACCGTGGCTCCCAGGCGCAGGTGCGCTGCTGCACTGGCGCCCGGGCACACCCCGACCTAGGCCAACACCCCGCGGAAGGCCGCCTTGCCCGGGACCCTCCGCCCACCCTTGCTGGTTACCTGGACCCCAGGCCCTGGAGCTGGTTCCATGGGCCAGAGGGCGCGGCAAGGGAGCCCGAGAGTCAGGGCGCCGCTAGGGAAACTTTGGTGTGAACGGGAAACGTCTCCTCCCACCCCGGCTGGGGCAGGAAGCGCAGAGTCACGGTGGGGGAAGGAGGCCGCTTCCTCCCGGCAGACCGCAGGGATGTTGGGGGGGTGCCCTGGGCCCCACTAGAGACTTTGCAAGGGACCCAGTAGGCGTGGGGGCGGGGCCTGGAGCAGAGGGGTGGGGCCACCCGCCTGGGGCGGGGCTTCGGGGGGCCGGGGATAGTTCTGTGCGCCAGGGGTCGCTGCTCAGAGGAGCCGGTTCCCACCCCTGCCGTCGCGGCACCCTCCATGCGCAGCACCCGCACTTCCCGGTGCTGGGCCTAATGTCTCGCACCCAGCGGACTATATGGTGGACTCGCCCGTGCCTCTGACCCCTCCCGTGCCCTGGCCACCTCACCGGGCCCCAGACCAACCTGAGGTCACACCCCAGGATGGAGGTGGGTGCAGCCCCTGTGGCTCAGAACCGGCCCCCTTCCTCCCCCCCTGCTGGCCCCACGCAAGCTTTCCCAGGCCTGGACTGCAGGAGGAAGAAGGGGCCCCGGGCCCCTGAGGCTGCTCCCAGAGACCTGAGTGGGCCCCAGTGGGCTGGGGCAGGCCCCCAGACCCTAGACAGAGCCGCCATCTGCCCTGGTTGGGCACCCTCCTTGTGCATTTTGGCAGAGATCCAAGAAGCCAGGGAGGAGCCGGGCCATCAAGGAGCAGACCCAAACCAAGGTGACTTTTTAATTTGTCATTACCTTTGTTGACCTCTCCACTCTCTGCTGCTGGAAGCCTCCCTCCCCACCAACCAGGAAGGAGGCCACTTTTTTGTGTGTGTGTGTGGCACTGGGGATTGAACCCAGAGACATTCTACCTTGCAAGCTACACCCCCAGCCCAATTTTATTTCTTATTTAGAAACAGGGTCTCGATAGGTTGACGAAGCTATTTGCTGAGGCTGTCCTCAAACCTGCGATCCTCCTGTCTCACCCTCCCAAGTACTGGGATTACAAGCGTGCACCACCATGCCTGGCTAACCTCGGGGCTTTCTACCTCTGGGATTGCAGGTGTGCGTCACCACACTTGGCTTATTTTTTATTTTGAAAAAGCGTCTAGCTAAGTTACTGAATCCTGGCTTCTTGAACCTGCGATCCTCCTGTCTCAGCTTCCCAAGAATTGGGATCACAGGTGTGCGCCACCATGCCCAGCTGTATCCTGGCCACTTGAACCTGCGATCCTCCTGTCTCACCCTCCCAAGGACTGGGATCACAGGTGTGCGCCATTGCACCTGGCTCTGTCTTCCCTCTTCTACCCCAAACCACCTCGGTGGAGTCAGTCATCTCTCACCCAAGCTGTGAGGCATTTCGCTAGCTGCAGCTGCGCTGAGCACCTGGGAGCCCACGTTCGGGCACCCCCCTACCCCCAAAAGCTGTGACTACTGAGCCCGGCACTCCAGGCCCCTAGTGCAACCAGGGCTGGCTCCTCCAGCCTCTCTACCTGCTTCCTCCACCCAGGCCTCTGTCACCCACGCCCCACTGCCCGTGACTTGGGCTTCTGGTATTTAATCCGGAACCTGGCACCTCCTTGGGGCCGTGGCTCCGTAGGCCTTCCCAGGCCTGGGAGGGTCCCTCGCATTCTGCACACTCCTGCTTTCTGCCCCTGGAACCTCGCCCTCGGCTTGCCCGGTCCTGCACACTCCCAGCAAGCCGGTCAGGGCTGAACCGGGTTCAAGGCTGGGGCACTCAAGGGCTCTGAGGGGCTCTGGAGAGGGGACAGGCTCTCTACAGCACAGAGCCTGCCAGGGTCCCACCTCCCCAGCTCTCCTTCCTGGGAGGCCTCGGGTCAGCTTGAGGCCCTGGTGTTGGGGGTGTGGGAATACCCGTAGGGGCCAGGGGCCCAGAGCCTGGAAGGGGCCGGCTGGGGCCCCTCCTGCCCACCTCAGAGCCTTGGTCCCGGCGGATCCTCCTGCCCCTCCGGATTGCTTGATTGGAAACATGGGCAGGGTCAGGGCAGCCCCTAGCCTCAGCCTGCTAGGACAGATGCAGCGTTGTTTCTGGAGCAAGGCCCAGGGCGCCCACTGTTACAGGCCTACGGGGGCCCCTGCGGCAGTGCAGGGGAGAGGCTGTGGGTATGGGGGCTCGAGTCCTGCAAGGATGGGTGCTGCTGGTCACCCTGGAAGGACCTGAGCCTATGCCTAACCAGCACGGAGGACACCGCCAGTGCTGGGGTGAGGTGCTCCCAGGGGCGGCCAGGCACTGGCCTGCACTCCTCCTACAACTCTGGAGTGGCCCTGGGGGCCTGACACCATGCTGCCCAGCACAGAGGTCCCCGGTGACATCACAGGCTGTCGGCCAGTCATCCTCGGCCCCCAGACCTGCCCAGGGCATGGGTTCTGGAGTCCAGACGCCCTTTAAACCCTGGGTACCCTTAACCTCAACCCCTCCCAGCCTCCACTGCCTCTTCAGCTTTTTTTTTTTTTTTTTTAATCTTGTGGTGCTGGGGATTGAACTTTAAACCCTGGGTACCCTTAACCTCAACCCCTCTCAGCCTCCACTGTCTCTTTAGCTTTTTTTTTTTTTTTAATCTTGTGGTGGGCATTCTACCTCCGAGCCACATCCCCAGTCCTATTTTATTTTTATTTGGAAACAGGGTCTCACTAGGTTGATGAGTCTCATTACTTGTTGAGACTGCTCTTAAACCTACGATCCTCCTGTCTCAGTCTCCCAAGTACTAGGATTACGGGTGTGCACCACCACGCCTAACTTACTAACTTATTTTTGTGTGATACTGGGGATTGAACTCCTGCATGCTAGGAGTGCTTTGCCACTGAGCTACACCCCCAGCCCTTTTTATTTTGAGATGGGGTTTGGCTAAATTGCTCAGGCTGGCCTCAAACTTTGATCCTCCTGCATCAGTCTCCCAGGTCATTGAGGTTACAGGTGTGCACCACCATGCCTGGCCCTCTGCTGTCTCATTTATTTTTATTTATTTTTTTAGTGTGTGCGTGTGTGTGTGTGTGTGTGTGTGCATTAGTTACGGGGGATTGAACCCAGGGGCATTCTACCTCCAAGCCCCACCCTACCCCCTATTTTTTGTTCTTTATTTTGAAACAAGGTCTCAGTAAATTGAGGAGGGTCTCACTAAGTAACTGAGGCTGGCCTTAAACCTGTGATCCTCCTGTCTCAGCCTCCCAAGTACTGGGATTACAAGCATGCACCACCACACCCAGCTTTTTTAAGTTTTTGGTACTGGTGATTGAACTCAGGGGCATTCTACCTCCAATCTATACCTCGGCCCTTTTTATATTGAAACGGTCTTGCTCAACTGCTGAGGCGCTGGTCTAGAACTAGTGAGCCTCCCGGATCAGCGTCCCCAGGCACTGGGATTACAGGTGTGCGCCACCGTGCCTGGCTCTCCTGCCTCTCGGAACGCTGCGTAACCACTCTCCAGCCCCAGGTAAGGGCCTGACCGACGGCTCCGACCCAGGCTCTGCGCAGGCCCTGGCCCTCACCACCTGCCTTGTGGGTGAGGGTAAGAGGCAGACCGTGGCAGAGGTGGGGCCTCCCGTGTGCTCCCCCCCACAGTAAGATGGAGAATGAGGGGGAGCCCCCGCCCCGGGGGAGGGTTGGGCACAGGCAGGGGAGCCTCCTTGGTCAGAGCTGCTCGGGTGGCGGTGAGAGCCCCGTCTCCAGGGACAGACAAGCGGAAACCAGATAGGCAGGGCAGGGTTGGCTCAGGATGGCCTCTGGGTGGGGGTCCCCTCCGGCACCAGGAGGGGAGTGGCTTCTGGAGGACTGGAGGCCAGACTTGGAGGACCTCAGGCCATGAGATGAGGTGACAGTGGCAGGGATACCTGAGGAGAGTGTCCCCTACCTGGAGAAAGGTCACTGAGCAGGGAGACCTTTGGGTCTCCGTAACACCCCCAGGGCTTAACCACCCCTTGGCCCCATCACTGTGGAAACAACTTCCTTCCAGGGTCCCCACAGTAACTGACCCCGTTTCCATGGGGACCCCACACTTCCGCATCAGCTTCCCGGTTGCCATAACAACTCCAGGGATTACCAGCCCTTCCCCCAACCCTGGGCTCCCAGATGATCTCCCATCACCTCATTCCTCCCTCTTGGGTTGCCTTGGCAACAGAGACAGGGAGGAAGAAACCCCAGTCTTCTTTCTGAGGTGTGAGGGGACCGAGCACCCAAGAGGCCATTTTACCTTCCCTGGGCCCCTTTTAAAAGAAGGTAAACTGAGGCCCAGAGAGACTAGAGTGGCAGAGGGCCCGGGTAGGTTTCCAAGAGACAGCGAACTCCTGGGTCCAGGATGAGGGGCTGGCGGAGGGGTGGGCAGGGCAAGGTCGCCTGCAGCTCTGACCTGAAGTCCCTGAGCCACTGGAGTCTTCTGTGCGTGTGGAGTTGTGCTTGCCCTGCTCTGACCTTTGTGACCCTGCATGCCCCTCCACTCCCATGCCCCCCTCTTTCCTGGGGGAGCTGTTCAACACCCCTGCTCCAGCATGCGGAGCAGTGGCCCTTTGTGGGCTATTCTGCGTTAACTTTTACATGCCACCGCACACCAGCCCATCGTAGCCCCCTTGTCCTCTCCACCCTACGGAGGCCCGCCCTGGGGAAATCCGGTGGACACAGAGCCCTCTGGTGGTGCCTGCCAGCCACCAGCCTCCTGGGCCACTCTGCCCGGCTCCTGCGTCCTGCTGCCCGAGCTCAGCTGGCCCCCACTGGTCCTTTGAGCTTGCCCTCAAAGCCTCAACGCCTCCTCTGGGATGGCTTCCTTGACTGCCACTCCCCACCCAGACGCTCAGCGCCTATGACAGGACACGTGGGGTGCCTGTGGGGTGCCCGAGTGCAGCGGAGTCGAAGCTCGAGGGCTAACAGGCCCCAAGCGAAGGCCCTTCGCCCAGGAAACAGCTCGAGCTGCCCCAAGCGAGGACCACCCGAGGCTCCTACCCACACGACGAAACCTCTTCTGGGTAAAGGCACTTTTCTGATGACCTTGGTAGGACCCTGCCTCGGTTTCCCCACCAGGAGCTCCACCTACTGCCTGAGGTTCAGGAACACCTTGTCCCTCCACCCCACCCCACCCCAATCCCAGTACGAGTCCACAGAAGTAGGGGGGTGCGCCTAAACCTGGGGTCCTTTAGGGGAGGGACAGGAGGGGCGCTCCCCTGTCCTTGCAGGGCCCACAACTGGGGAAACAGGTTTGCCAGCTGACGTCAGCTGCCTGCCGCAGGGAGGGGCGCAGGTGCTGCCGGGCAGGGACTGGCTGCCGAGGGTCTGAACGCGGCTTTTCCTGCCAACTCCCCATCCCCCTAGGGGCTCCTGGGGCGGGGGGCGGCTAGCAGAGTTCAAAGCTGGGCGCTGTTCCTTCCCGGGAGCACAGCACAGGGGGCGGAACGTATTCCCGGAGCCGGAGCAGCCAGGCAGGAAGGCAGTTCGGGGAGCCTGGCCGGCTTCCTCTCCCCGGACAGCACGGCCCCACCCGGCTCCGGGGTTTGCTTTCACATCCTGGATTTGTTTGCCTGGCCCCAGGCTGCCCCCTGCCTGCCCAGGCTGCCCGGCCTACCACCAAGCAGCCTGTGCTCCAGCTGGCCCTGCAAGGTGAGCAGAGGGGAGCAGGGGGCGGGGAGACCATCCCAGCTGGAAGGTTAGAGGTCGGTCCTGGGGGGCAGTACCCAGACACCCCGCAGCCCCAGCACTGACACCCCGCGGCCTCCTCACCTGTCTAAGACCCCGACACCTGGTCACAGATGAAGAAACTGAAGACCAGAAACCTGCCCAGGGCCCCGGGGCTGTCAGAGGGAGGAGGCCCAGGCTGGCTTCCCTCCACACCCTCTGCTCCTTCACGAGGACGGACCTCGGTGATGGAGGCGGGCGGGGTGAGGGGAGAGGGAGCCTTCCCTGGCCTGCACCAGCCTTCGCGGCTACCCTAGGTCAAAGACCGCCAACCATAAGACAGGGAAGTGGAGGGCTGGTGGGCAACGAGTTTGGGCCGGGCCTCTGTACGCGTGCCTCCTGCCAGGGGCTTGGGCCTCCCACACCTAGGTGGACAGAGAGAGAGGCTGTGGCCTCACGGCTTGGCCTCTCCTGGGAGACCGCCGGCCAGCCTCTTCATGGAGGCCAGCCGCGGCCAAGCATGAACTTCTCCCCAGTGGCCGGCCGTGCAGGGGTACAATGCACCATTGTCCCCTGGGCACACCTGAGCCAGGAGCCCGATGCCAGGCAGGTGCCGGAGGGAGGAAGGTGCCGCCGGGGAGCTCTCCCCGCTCTGGGCGCAGAAGGAAAGTGGGGCGGATGTGTGCGGCAGTTGGGGGGCACTAGGTCAGTTATTCCCCTACCTTCTGAAGGGGAGGGGAAGTAGTTCTGGAACAGGTGGGGTGCTCAGAAGGAAAGGGCCTCTCTCCATCCTTGAGACCCTGACCTGCCCCCATCACCCCCCAGAATGGAGGTGGCCGGGCTACCTCAAAGACCCCAGGGCCTCACCACTGCCTCTTGGGGGAGCCCGAGGTGCCTCCAGTCAGACTCCTAGGAGGACCTCCCCGCTGGGACTGTGGGGACCCCAGCCCACTCTGACCCACAGGCTACCGCCGCCCAACCCGCCGGGCAGTCCACATGCAAACTGAGACCCCTTCCTTCCTCTTTCGACCTGGCCAGCCCCTTGTTCTCTCCAGGCCTCAGTTTCCCCAGCTGCAAAAGGAGAGGGGGAGTGTCCTGCGGGCGCGAAGGCGGACTCGCTGAGAAGCCGGCGCCGGGTGTAAGTGCCGGGGCACACACGTGTGCGGAGCCGGGCACACCCGGCGCGCGCCGCCTCCGGGCCCCGGCAGCGCGGGGCGCAGGTGCAGCAGGCACCGGGCGCGCCGAGCGGGGCACCGCGGGCGCGGGGCGGGCTCACCTGCGCGTAGTAGAGCAGCCACAACTCGTAGAGCCGCTCCGAGGCGGCCATGGCCTGACCGGGCTCCGGCTCTGCTGCGCGCCACCTGTCGTCGCCGCCTCCTCCGCGCCGCCCGCCGGCTGCCCCCGGCCAGGCCCATGGGCGGAGGGCGTCACTCCGGGGCGGAGCGGCGCGGGACGGCAGTCCTGGGCTCCGGCCCCCGCCGCGCTGAGCCGCCGAGGCCGCCTCCTTCCCCCGGCCCGCCGCCGGCTTCCTGCACTCCGCGCCGCCGCCCGGGACCGTGCGAAGGGCGGGGAGCGGGCGGGAGGAGGAGCCTGAGGTCAGGGCGGCACCGGAGGCGCCCCGCCGCCCCGCCCCGCCCCGCCGCCGCGCCCCCCAGCTCCTCGGGGAGGGTCGCCCGGAGCCCCGCGGACCCGGCCCTGCAGGGAGGGCGGCTCGGCCCCCGCGGGAGTCACCTCCTCGGCGCCCACCACTTGTGGCGCTGTCCACGTGCCCGGTGCTGTCCTGAGCGCTTTGCAAGGAGACCCAAACGCCCCCCTGAGCTATTGCGGGATGTGGAGCGGACTGGGGGACCGCTCTGGAATACCTCCCCGAGAGTGGGGCCCCTTCTTCCCGGCCGACCCCTGGAAGGGCAGAAATCACCACGGGGACCCCTCCCCTAGAAAGCCTTCCCGGATGGAGGCACCCCACCCACCCCAGGGCAAGTCTTTCCTTCTTTTAAAACCCCATGCAGTGAGTGTCTCATACCAGTTTTACAGATGGAGAAACTGAGGCCAAATGAGCCAGTGAGGCTCGCAGGGGTACCTCGAGGTGGGCCACGTCACCCTCACTCCGATGTCGCTTTCCTGTGCCCAGCCGGCCTGCGAAGCGGGGGCCCCTGTGTAGGGGCTGAGAGGTGCCAGTGGTCCTGGGCATTGACCTGGAGACAGGTCCCTGTCCTGTCTTGTCCTCCTGGCTTGGGGGTGGAGTGGGGGCAGAAGGGGGCCTTCGGTCTCACCTTTTCTCTTGCCCCGTCCACCCGCCCAGGGCTGGCCACCCAAGCACCTCTGCCTGCCTGCCCGGCTGGCGCTGGCAGAGACGGCCTGAGCAGAACCAGGCCAGAGGCCAGAAGATGGCAGCCGGATGGGGCCTGCCGCATTCGGGCAAAGAGGGCAGTTGAGGGGGGAGGAGTGAGCGTCCACTTGTGGCCCCCAGGTAAGGGAGGCCCAGGCAGGGACCGGCCTTATTAAGAGGCCAGGCGTCCTGGGAAGAGCCTAAGGGGGTAGGGGAGGAGACGGGCCTTCTAATCTCAGGTGGGAGTGGGCGTGGTTGGGGACCTCAGCAGGCTGTGCAACGCGCTGTCAGACCCTGGCAGCTCTGCACGGGGCCCACGCACCGAGTGACCACTTGCTGCAGCTGGGCCAGGCCAGCGCTTCCCGACTGCGGGAGGGGGTAGTTCCCTCCGGCTTGGAGCCCTCGACCCAGGCCGAGTTTGTCCTTCGAGGAAGGTAACTGCCTTAGGCACTTAGCAGCTCCAGGAGGGGTGGGGACAGAAACTATTTGTGCGCCCCGAGGAGAGGCCGCGGAGCCGGCTCCCGCACTGCGCAGGCTCTGAGCGAAGGCAGCCCCGCAGGGTTAGGAGCACTTGGTCTGGGGAGCCCGGGAGGAGGCAGTCCCCTGTTAGTGGGATTGGAGTGGAGGTAGAGAAGGTCCTCGGAAGCCTCGCGCCGTGTAGAATTAAGATGGTGGAAAGGCCGGGTCGGGGCCTTCCCAAAGCCCGGTGTGGTCGTACTAGGACAAAACCGAGCGACCGCCTCACTCAGTCTTCTTCGAGTCTGCCCGCGCTCGCGGTTCTCGCTGAGCCTGGGCGGACGCTCCGAACTTAACTTTTTTTTTTTTTTTTTGCTGGCTTTACACTCGCAAGGCTAGTTGCCGGGGAACCGGAGGGCAGGCCCTCCTGCAGCAAATCGTGATTGGCTCTCAGAGCTTCCAGTCTCCCAGTCTTGCTCTCTGATTGGCTGTGAGACGTTCATCCGGGCCTGTGCGACGCAGGACGTGAGGCGAGGAGGGGGCGCAGGCGGGATGGCGGCTGCTGCGGCCGGCGTGGGCCGCCTGGAGGAAGAGGCACTACGGAGAAAGGAGCGGCTGAAGGCTCTGCGGGAGAAAACCGGGCGTAAGGTGAGGGATGGGGAGTGAGGGCCGCAATACGAGCAGCCGCTGTTCGGGGTGGAGGCGGAAGCGCAGAGGACTACCGGGGAACGGTAGCTCCGAGGCGCGCGTGCGCAAGCTCCGGCGCATGCGCGACAGCGGCGCCCGGTTCGAGCCTGGCGGGACGCTTCCGGGGGCAGCTTAGAGTGCGCGTGCGCGAGGCGCTCTGCAGCCAGTGCAGCGCCCCAAGGCTTGTTAGTCTCGCGGTTGTCTTCCCAACGCCGTAGTTAGGAAGCGCCTGGCGTCTCTGGCCCTTGGGCAGGGTGGCGGGTGACCGTAGTGGGTGTATCGCGGACATCGTGGAGTACAGAAATCTCCAAGAAAAGGTGTCAGGGTGAACTGCCGGGAAAGGAGGGCGCGCGTCCTTCCTAGGCTTGCTTCTCTGGGGGCAGACCTACGAGTCCGTGTTCGAAAGCGTTTTTTCTTGCCACCAAAGTGGTCAGAATCCATTTCCACTTTGTTCGTCTTTACAAAGTAGTGGAGAGGAAGGAGAACTTTGAAGGTCGCGGCCTGCGTGCAGACCCTGGCCCTGTGTCCTATCCGTGAGCCCGGGTTTCTTACGTCTGCAGTGGGGGAAAACAACGCCTACACACCATTGATTCTCACTGGGTTATTTTGAGAAAGGGTCTAGAAAGGACCTCCCATGACAGGTGAAGGTCATTGGTTCTGTTGTTGGATGACCAAAAACTATCCTAAACTCTACGAAGTACAAATATTAAATATTCAAACCTGCCATGCGGGTGGGGGGAGGGGGTAACAGGGACCTCATTTTCCAACTTTACAAAACAGTTGGGCATAGTGCCGTACTTCTATTATCCCAGTACTTGGGAGGCTGAGACAGGAGGATCACAGGTTTGAAGCAACTTAGGATGTCGGCAACTTAGACCCCATTTCCAAATAATAAAATAGGGCTGGGGGTGTAACTCAGATAGAATGCCTCTGGGTTCAATCCCCAGCGCCACCAAAAACAAAACAAAACAGACTGCTCAGTCTGGCCTTGGTTTTCCTTTCTGCATAACTGTCTGGTGTCTGAGAAAGTGAAAGAGGAAGTAATAGAGAGTGAAAGCTGACCGGATTGGCTTCTGTTGGCAGCCTGTGGAACCTTCAGTTACCCCAGAATTGCCTGGCTCAGGGAAGCTCAAGCCACAGCCTTTCCAACCATAGCGAGTCCACTGGGGTAAATGCTTGGGGGAAGGATAGGCAAATGTGTAATTTACTTTGAGTTAATTTTCCAGTGCACAGTGGCTTCTCACAGAATGTGTGAGAGGGGAGGCTAGAGAGAAAGCATGGACAGCCTGCTGCTGGCCGATAAGACCCCAGGAGTCCCCTCCCTCAGGGAGGAAGTGCTCTGCATTTTAGTTCAGACTCCAGGGGTGAGCTCCTTCTTGGTCCTACCCCTGCTGGCCTGTGGGCATGGCTCCTGGGTGGTCCCCTAGCCCCAGGGAGGTCCTTCATTGAGTTCCCACTATGCGCAGGATTTTGCTAGCAGTCTCCTCAGGGTTTCAGCTTAGGGTTGTTTTCCCTGCATGACTTTATCTTCCTCCCCACCCACTATAATCTCATCATTTAATGGTATTGTGGATGGATCAGAGGCCTGAGACAGAAGCAGGTGAAGAGAGGCAAGATTAGGGGTTCCCTGTATTACTCAACATAAAGCCCTGTGGTAAGCCAGGCGTGGTGGCGCATGCTTATAATCCCAGCATTCGGGAGGCTGAAACCGGAGGATCCGGGTTCGAGGCCAGCCTACCTAGTGAGGCACTCTGCAACTTAGTGAGACCTTGTTTCAAAATAAAGAATAAAAAATAGGGCTGAGGGTATAGCTCGGAGGTAGAATGCCCCTGAGTTCAATCCCCAGTACCGCAAAATAAATAAATAAAATAAAGCCCTGTGGTAATAGTCACGTGGCTCTGAAATGTATCAAAGCACTTCCTTGTGACGGCATAAGGTGAGAGACCCTGAGGTGCTGGGTGTCACGGTCCTGGAGGGAGGCCAGTTCTTCCAGGGGGTCTGCCTGAGGAAGTGTCCTGCCATCGGCCAGGCCTGGCCCACAGGTGGAAAGACTGCACACAGAGCACTGCCTGGGAAAGCCACCTGGGAAGGCAGCTTGGAACGGGAGGGGATGTTGAGGCAGCTGGAGTGCCGGGGAGCAGGTCAGAAGTGGGGACATTGCCCCAGAGGCGACAGTGGGGATGTTCCAGAGGGTAGACAGCAAGCCCTTGGCAGTGGCTGGGCCAGGCCAGTCTGAAAGGGCTGTGCTTTGGTGGCCGAGTTCTGCAGGGCACCAGTTTCCAGCAGGGAGGGCAGCTAGCCTGGGCGCCGATTCCTGTGTTGTGTTTGAATCTCTTTTCTTAACGTTCTTCCAGAAGTCGCAGGCTGGAGCAGGTGAGCAGCTCCGGGCTGTGTATGGAACCCTGCGGCATCTGCGGTCAGCGGGCACCGGGACGCTCCTTGTCCTCTGACCTCTTCTGCCTCAGCGGCCAAACAGATTAAGTTGGCACAAGCACTTGCCCTGGCTGTTGGCTTTCCAGAGTGTTTGGCTTAAGTTGGGCCATGCCCTAAGGTGGAGAGAGACTGGCTGGCTGGCCAAGCAGCCCCTTGAGGGTCTGGCGCGACCTCGGCAGGGCATGGTTGTCACCCGAAGGTTCAGCATTAATTCCTGGTTTTAGCCGGGAAGAGAACAGAGGGCTGTGTTGTCACAGTGAGTTTTTTTTTTTTTTTTGGCGGTACTGGCGATTGAACCCAGGGGCATTCTACTTCTGTGCTACACCCCTAGCCCTGTTTTTTATTCTTTATTTTGAAACAGGGTCTCACTAAGTTGCAGAGGGCCTCACTAAGTAGCTGAGGCTGGGTGCGAACCTGGATCCTCCTGTCTCAGCCTCCCAAGTACTGGGATTACAAGCACGCGCCACCACGTCCAGCTACAGTGATGGTTTTCTGTAATCTCTGCTGCCTTGTACTGTAGCTACAGCTACCTGTGACTTTGGGGCCCTTGAAACGTGGCTAATGTGACGTTTTATCTAAGTTTATTTATTTATTTTTGTACTGGGGGTTGAACCTGGGGCATTATACATGTGAGCTGCACCCTCAGCCCTATTTTCTTTTTTATTTTGAAATAGGGTCTCACTAAGTTGCAGAGGACCTCACTAAGTAGCTGAGGCTGGCTGCAAACCTGCAATCCTCCCGTCTCAGTCTCCCAAATATTGAGATTACAAGCTTGTGCAATCACACCTGGCTGTTGATTTACTTTTAACTCTTGGCTACCTTATTGGACAGTGCCTGAGGACCTGCTCCCCCTAGCCTGATTCCTAAGAAACTGTGTCTCTACTGAATCCCATTTATTGACAGCTAAGAGGGCAGGGCCACCCTGGGAGCCTGGGATGGGCAGAGGGCTTGTCTTCTCGGCCGGCGCCTCCAGCAAATGCTGATGCTGGGCCGTGTGTGTGTGTGTGTGTGTGTGTGTGTGTGTGTGAGAGAGATGAAGACGTCCGTGCTCAGGACCACGCTCGGGAGACGTGGTGTGGAGAGAGGGCGCAGCATGGGAGCAGAGGAGGTACACCAGGGCCTTCTGACCTGCAGCTCCAGGGGCTCTTGAGTCAGCAAGTGTTGGTGGAGGACCAGGGCAGGGGCGGGTTGCAGAGCCTGCTGAGGAGGCCCCTTCCTGCCTCTGAAAGTGGCCCCCGCCCCGCGCTTGCCCGACGGCCGAGCCCTCACAGCATTTGCATGGCAGTTTGTGGCAGGATGTCACACTTTGCTCAATCCCGGAAACGCCCGTTGAGTCGTTCAGTCGGTGTTGGTTCATCCCTGTTACAGGCCTGAGGGACCTCCTGTGTGGTGCTGGGGTGCTCTCTGGCCTGGCCTTGTGTCCCTGTCCCTCTCCCCCGGTGAGCAGCCCAGGCAGGGGCCTCCCTTGCTGCACAGGGCTTGCCACAAGGCTGCCGGTGGAGGTGCAGGCCTGGTGCTGTGGTGGGCCGGCGTGGGCTTTGGAGCCAGGCAGATCTAGCTTAACCCTTAGCTCTGGTCTCGTCTGTGGGACCTGGAGCAAGTCTTTAAAGCTGCCAGCCCCTCTCTCCACGTCTGTAGAGTCTAGAGAAAGGTTCTGAACTCCTCAGTGGCTGGTGTTGTAGCCAATGGCTTGCACCCAGACCCTCTGTAAGCAAGGATGTCTGGGTTTTTCACAAGTTCGAGGCCAGCCTGTGCAACTTAGTGAGACTCTGAAAATGAAAAGGGCTGGGGATGTAGCCAGTGGTAAAGCCCTCCCAGGTTCAATTCCCCAGTACCATGAAGAAAAACAAAAAGAAGGAGAGGAAGAGGAGGAGGAAGATTTTCCAGAGAGAAACCTTGTGGCAGCAGGTTTGGGGCCACCACCTAGACACCTGTTGATGATCAGCGTGACGTTTCAGATGGAGTCCTCCCTTCTGCAGGCCTTAACACGTGCACCTGTGAAATCAAGGTGTTGGGTGAGTCAGAGGTCCTCAGACTTACCTGTGCATCAGGATCATCTGGTGAACGATTTGCAATCCTGTCTCTGGCCCTTCTCCAGAACTCCTGTCTTAATCCTGGTTTACAGCCTAGAAACCCAGCTTTCCCCAGGTGATCCTGATCTTCCCAGCTGATCCTGATCTTGCGTTTTTTCTGAGCACCTCTGGCCCCTCCTTAACATTGTCTCACTGGAAGTCGGCACCCCTCCTGTGGCGCAGCACGGCAGCCAGCCACCAAGCAGGTATTTATTGAGTCCCAGCTGTGTGCTAGACCCTGGGCTGCAGCCTGCCTCAGAGTGCCTCCCACTCCAGGGGCTCGCGGGGCAGGGGTGGTACGCCAGGGCTGCCCAGCGGGGGGAACGCCTCTCTCAGGAGGCAGAGGGGAGAGATGCCGCCACCCAGGGAGGAGCAGTGTGAGTTGGAGCCAGGACTGCCTGGGATTGCGAGGTGCTGGGTGTGGTCAGGGTAGATCCTGGTGAGCTGCTCTCCAGTGACAGCATGGTTGTACTCTACCAGCCAGGCCTGAGTGGCCCACCTCCAGGCTCACGTATTCGTGTGTGTGTGTTTGCGGTACTGGGGAGGAACCCAGGGGCATTCTACCTCCAAGCTACACCCTATTTTTTATTCTTTATTTTGAAACAGAGTCTCACTAAGTTGTGGAGGGCCTCACTAAATAGCTGAGACTGGCCGCGAACCCAGATCCTCCCGTCTCAGCCTCCCAAGTACTGGGATTACAAGCATGGGACACCATGACTGGCTCTCCTTTGTGGTGTAAAGTTGCATTATTTCCTTCCTAACTAATGAAGTTTGAAGGGTCTGGCCAGGTCTCGACCCTCCCCTTTCTTGCTAGGTGGCCTGACACCCTATTGATTTCTAGGAATTCTTTGACCTTCGTATGTTGTGACTGCCTCTGGGTGTTGACTACTTACACGTTAATTGCTTTCTTTGATGAGCAAGTTATTAATTTCAATGTAGTTCAATTTATTAATTTTCTTCCCTAATATTTTTTTGTGGCCTGCTCAATCAAATCATCTAAATTTAGGTCATGGTGATATTTTCTTTTTTTTGGTACTGGAGATTGAGTTCACGTTGGTACTCAATTCAGTATTCTACCTCTGAGTTACACTTGAAGCCCTTTTTATATTTTTGTTTTTGAAACAGGATCTTACTAGGTTGCTGAGGCTGGTCTCAAACCTGAGTCCCAGATTTCCAAGTACCAGGATTATGAGAGTGTGTCACCATGCTCAGGTTTTTAATTTTTTTTTTTTTTGAAACAGGGTCTAAGTTGCTAAGGCTGGGTTCAAATCTCTGATCCCCCTGCCAGTTACTGGGATTATAGGGATATACCACCATGCCTGACTTCTAGAAGTTCTATAGTTTTACCTTTCATCTTTTGGTCTCCAAGCTACCTGGAATCTATGTACTTTTGTATTGTGTGAGGTAGCGGTTGAGATTCTTCTTTTCCTCCTGTGGATGTCAGTGACATTACTGGATGTCTCTTTTGGAAAGAAGACAATTTCCGTGTGAAGGGCTGACATGCATGTCTCTGATCATGCTGCCAACCTCCTCAGCACCTTGATCATAATTGCATTTACAGCCGGGCGTGGTGGCACACGCTCGTAATCCCAGCATTTGGGAGGCTGAGACCGGAGGATCCGGGTTCACAGCCAGCCTCAGCTGCTTAATGAGGCCCTCCGCAACTTAGTGAGACCCTGTTCCAAAATAAAGAGTAAAAAATAGGGCTGGGGCTGTAGCTGGGTTCCATCCCCAGTACTGCAAAAATAATAATAGTAATAATAATAATAATAGCAGTTACAATAGTAGTGGTAGTAATAGCGGCAACTAAGTTTGTTTTTAATGTGACTAAGTCCCAGTTTATGCTGGCCCCTTTGTGGACGGGCAGCTCCTTGCAGTGAGGGCAGCTCTGGAACTTAGGTTGGTAGAGCAGTCAGGCGGGTCCTGGGTGTGCTTGGAGGTGGCGCTGCCCTGGTGGCACCTCGGCTCTGTGCACAGCAGGAAGGACCCATCCTGGGCTAGAGGAGGGCCGGGACTGCCCAACCAGCTGCAGGGCTGCCTCCTGACCTGCTGTGTCGTGGACCGATTGACCAGGGCGGGCGGTGTTGCTGGAAGCAGGGGCTACCTCAGATGGTGGCCCTGGTCAGTTGCTTCAGACGGGGCAGTGTGCCTTTAAGTGTTTGTTGGCTTCCCTTGGAGCCTTGTGCACATTTGGATCAGGATGTGGTTAATCATTAGAACAGGCACTAAGAATTATAGACTCGAACACAGTTCATGTAGTTAACTATTTCCAGGGAAGATGTGCCCCCTCTTTCACCTTGGACTACTGAGGAACACCCCAGCCTGCACCCGAATACCTCCTCACGCTCCCCCAAAGCACATACACAGCCCACACACAACAGCGTCCTCTCCACCTCCTCCCCCTGCACACAACCTCCCAGCCCCACAACATGACGGAACATCCCAGCCCAGACCACTCACTTCCTGTACACTGCCAACACCCCAAACCACACCTACGCACCCCAGCTCCACACCCCTGGCACATACAAACCCCATGCGCACCAGCTCGGGGCCCGCAGTCCCCTCCCCAGGCAGCCGGAGGAACCGGCCAGGTGGTGGAGGTGTGGAGACCGCAGAGGAGCCATCCTGAGTCGTCCCTCCTCCAGGCTCCCCGCGGCCCTGGAGCCCTGGCTGCTCCCCAGTTTTGTCTTGGAGGGAAGCAACAGCCAAACTCTTGAAAGAATTCCAAGAGGAAAAACAGCTGCGGTAGTGGGCTCCCTATGGGAGTAGAACCTCCAGGCCGGGCTGCGCCTCCCCTTCCAAGGCAGCCTGCCCCCACTGTTTTTAGGGTTGGCACCTTTCTTGTAAGGGTAACTGTATCACAAAGAAAAGGCACCAGAGCCCACGTGTGGTGGTACATGCCTGTAGTCCCAAAACTTGGGAGGCTGAGACAGGAAAAATGGAGGTTCAAGACCAGCCTCAGCAACTTTGCAAGACCCTGTTGCAAAATAAAACGGGCTCAAGGTATAATTCAGAGGTGGAACACCCCCGGGGTTTAATCTCCAGTGCTAGGGGAAAAAAAAGGAAGGAAGGAAGGAAAGGAAAAAGCACCTGCGTTTGGTGCCTGGGGCCAGAACCCCGAATGCACCTGCGTGGGGAGAGAGGGGTGCTGGGGTCACTCTCCCTGCTCCCCCGCCAGGCCAGGGGCTGCCATCATTATTGCTGTTGAGTGCCACTGTGTCTTGAGCTGGGGAGTGGGGGCAGGGAGGCTGGCCTCTACAGCAGCTGTACTGCAGGGGCTGCGTAGAGGGGGAGCTTCTGAGCCTGGTGTGCACGGAGAGCCCCACTTTTCCTCGTTGGTTGGCTTGTGGATCAGGCCTGAAAAAATGCTTGAGGAGAGATTGAGTCTGGCTGTGAGGGGAAGGCCTGAGTCCCTGAAGCCCAGCTGTGGAAGCCCCTGTGGTCACATGGTGCTTCCCCTCCTGGAGACATGCAGGATGACCAGCCCTTTGCCCTGGGCCCCGCTGAGCGAGGGTGGAGCATGAACCGGGGTCTGTCCTGTGACTCTTTGGAGAGGGAAGGGCATCAGTTAAGACGCAGGCAAGTGTCGTCATTGCTGTCCCCACCTGCCCGCTGAGACTGGCTGTGCCGCAGTGCAGGGCTGCCATATCACCTGCGGTCCCTCACACAGGGCCACCGTGCAGCCGAGAACCCAGAGAACTCGCCCAGCCCTATGGCAGGCACCCAGGGCTTCGCTTGTCCACCCTTCAGCTGAGCACATGGATAAAAAGGAAAGGCTTTGCTTTGGGCTGGCGTGCAGCTTGGTGGTAGAGTACCTGCCTAACTGTTCCATCCCCGGTATGATCAGAAAAGAAAAGAAAAGAAAAAAGAGCTTTGCTTCCCAAGGAGGTGCATGTAAGAGAGGATTGTGAGACCTTGTTTAACAGTATGCTCCCCACAAATAAATGTGCCAGTTTTGACTTGTAGTTTAAATTTGGACTTTAATTAGGATTTCATCACTTGCAGATCACACCAAAGAGGAGACAACTGTCTTACTTTTACTTCTCCTTAGCCTGTGACAGTCTGAGAAGCAGGTGATCAGAGGTTAAAATAGCTCCGAATCTGCTAGGGTCTTCAGCATGCTTTTTTGCTCTGTGAAATTCTGACTTGTCTAAAAGTTGACTTGTCAAGAATTCTGCATTTCAAATAACAGCCTCACGTCAGGGCCGTGCAGTTCAGGCTCAGCTCCGTGCTGGGTGAAGGGATGGGAAGATGGCCCGGGCCAAGTGAGAGCCCTGGCGTGCTTCCTCGTCGACTGCCCCGTGGTGAAGCAGGCGTGGGAGCGCCAGCGGCCTGACCCCAGTTCTCCGTCTGCAGTGTGCGCTGCAGGGCCCTTCTCTGCACCCCAGGGTCTCCCTGTGACTGGCCGGCTGCGGGGGGTAAGGTGACCCTGACTTCACAAAGTGCCACACGCACCCTGTCACTAGCTCACCGCTCTCGATGACCAAGGCACTTGGTCACCAGCAACAGAACGCCCTTGTGACGGACTTGAGAAGATCATAAGGTGTTGTGAGAGCCAGCCTTGGAGGTACCTGGCCCGAAAGAAGCCCAACCTCACAGGAAAAGCAAGTAGCCCAGGGAGGGAAGCCGTCGCCACCTCAGTGATGGACACCTGTTTCCGGGCCAGTCTCGGATCAGTCTGCTGCAGCCCTGCCCCAGCCCACTGTCCCCCGCCGTGTGGATGTCCTGGAGCAGCAAGGCCAGGGCCACCTTCCTGAGGCAGAGTGGGCAGGGGCGGTGAGCAGGACTCAGTTTCCTTCCCAAGGGCCCCTGGAGCCCAGGCATTGCTGTCTTCCCTCACCGGCAGCAGGATCGTGCAGGCCTGTGAGCTGGAGGCTGGAGGCTGGAGGCTCGGCGTCCAGCCTTCCCTTCCCCTGCTCATGCTGTCACTTCAGGGCCCCTCGGAACGTCTCCGCCCATGCTTCATCCGTTTCTTCTCATCCTGCAGCCCTGTGTCCTGGTGGCGGTGGGACTGCAGGAAGCACGCTAGGACCCTCCCTCCCTCCCAAGCTCTTCTGGGTGGCTCCAGGCTTATCCTCACCGCCTCCGGGAACTGGGCAGACACAGTGTAAACCTCGCATGCAGCCAGGGTGTGTGGGAGAGGGAAGGTGTCCCCTGCAGGGCCACGTGGGAGGCCTCGGGTGCTTGCTCGCAGGACAGGGCCCACGGGGGTGGGAGCCTCCTCACCTCGCCTGCCCGGCCCGCCCCGCCAGCACTTGCTTGGGGAGAAAGACGCTGCAGCCTGTTAGCTGCAAGTTCAGGCACCAGCTGCGTCCTCAGGAACGCCTGACCCGCTGGGTGTCCTGCCCGGTGACCCTGGCTGTCACTGTGAGGAGGCAGGAGCCGCATGGCGCCATCTCAGTCCTGCCCTGCGCAGCTGGCCCTGCTTCCCTGCAGCCTGTCTGTTGGCTGAGGGTCCTGGTGCCCAGTGCTCTCGGCAGAGGAAACTTCCCCTGGAAGAAAAGAGACGCTGTGCAGGGTGAGGGCAGGAGGCCGCCTTGTGCGAGCTGCCCAGTGCTGCCACTGAGCTGCCTGCCAGCCCAGCCGTGCTTGTACTTGACCTCTTAACTGAAGCTCGGCCTTGCTCCAGGGTGTGGTCAGCACAGATGGGGGCTGCAGATGGCCTGAGGGGCTCCTGAGCACGGGCCCTGCGTCCCTGGCTGTCCTGCCTTGAGTGGTGGCCCGGTCCATGCTGTGTGCGGTGCAGTGGCCAGGGACGGTGGAGGAGGGCCTGGCGGCGTCCCATCTCCAGGGAAGGCAGGCATGCGCAGGTGGAAACTGGTCTGGGGTGGATTCGTGGGAGGAGAGCGTCCTGTGGGAAATGCCAGCAGCTGTGGGGTTTCTGGCCGGTTAGCGATTTGGGTTTCCAAGGGCAACCTCACAGGTGTGGCACCTGTTCTTCCAGCCTGGACTTCCTGTCACTCACCCCTCCCTGATGGACTCACTCTTAATAAGAACTTCATTTGAAAGTCTCTCACTGTTAATTGACAAATAACTGTATATATTTATGCAGTACAGTGTGATATTTTGGTGGGATTTTGTGTGTGTGAACCCAGGGGCATTCTACCTCTGAGGTATACTCCCATCTCTTCTTGCTTTTTGTTTTGAAACAGTCTCACTAGGTTGCCGAGGGTCTTGGCCTGTCTCGACCCCCAAAATACTGAGATCTATGCACCACCACGCCCGGCTCAGTGTGATATTTTGATGTGTGTATTATAGAAAAATAAAGTGAAGCTAATTAACATATCAGTCATCTCATTAACTTTTTTTGTAGTGTAAAGGTTTAAAATCTATTTTTAGCATGCCTATAATTCTAGTACTTAGAAGTCCAAGACAGGAGAATTTCAATTTCAAGTTCAAGGTGTGGTAACTTAGACATTGTTTTAAGATAAAAAATAAGAAGGGCTGGGAGTATAATTTGGTGGTAGAATGCCTGCTGAGGGCGCTCTGGGGTGGACTGCTGAGCAGCCCGAGCTGTGCCCTCTGCTCAGCGCCTCCCCGTCCCTGTGTCCTTCCTCTGCTTAGGAGGCCGCCTTTCTGCTTTCTGCCACTGTGAGTGTGATGTTCTTGGATTTCTTGTGTAAGCAAGGTCAGGTGGCATTTGTCTTTCTGTGCCTGGTGTTTCATTCTGCATAATGTCCAGGTTGGTCGATGTTGTACAAGTGACATGGTCTCCTCCTTTTTCCAAGACTGGACAGGGCGCATTGCACATGTGCGTGTGCACACGGTTTCCCAATGCACTGGTCCATTGGTGCACTCTTGGGTTGTTTCCACTTGAGCCTCATTTAATTTAATTATTGCAGTACTGGGGATTGAACTCAGAAGCATTCTACCTCTGAACTATACCCCCAACTCTTTTTTTTTTTTTTGTGGTACTGGGGATTGAACTCAGGGGCATTCTACCTCTGAGCTACACCCCCAGTCCTATATTTTTTATTCTTTATTTTGAAACAGGGTCTCACTAAGTTGCTAAGGGCCTCACTAAGTAGCTGAGGCTGGCACGAACCCAGATCCTCTGGTCTCAGCCTCCCAAATGCTGGGATTACAACATGTGCCACAGTGCCTGGCTCCCAGCCCTATTTTTTATTCTTTAGTCTTGAAACAGGGTCTTACTAGTGAGGCACTCCGCAACTTAGTGAGACTCTGTTTCAAAATAAAGAATAAAAAATAGGTCTGGGGTGTAACTCGGAGCTAGAATGCCCCTGAGTTCAATCCCCAGTTACCCCCCCCCAAAAAAAAAGAAACAGGGTCTTACTAAGTTGCTGAGGGCCCCATTAAGTCGCTGAGGCTAGCCGTGAACCTGTGATCTTCCTGTCTCAGCTCCCAAGTACTGGGACTACAAGCATGTGCCACCACACCCAGCTGAACCTCATTTTTTTTTTTTTTTTTTTTTTTTGCAATACTGGGGATTGAACTCAGGAGTATTCTACCTCTGACCTATACCCCCAGCCCTAGTTTTTATTCTTTTTTTTATTTATTTATTTATTTTTTTTGCGGTGCTGGGGATTGAACTCAGGGGCATTCTACCTCCGAGCTATACCCCCAGCCCTATTTTTTATTCTTTATTTTGAAACCAAGTCTCACTAAGTTGCGGAGTGCCTCACTAGGTAGCTGAGGCTGGCCGCGAACCGGGATCCTCCGGTCTCAGCCTCCCGAATGCTGGGATTACAAGCGTGTGCCACCACGCCCGGCTTCTGAACCTCATTTTTAAAGATTAAGTGTGCTATCTACAGAAACTTTGTCCCCCAGAAAACACTATCAGAAAAGGATAATGTGAGCCAGGTCTGGTGGTACAATCCCAGCACTTGAAAATTCAATTATAGTCTCATACTTGGAGGCTGAGACAGGAGAATCCTAGGTTCAAGGCCAGCCTCAGCAACTTAATGACCCTGTTTAAAAGTAAAATATAAAAAGGACTGGGAGTGTAGCTCAGATGTGGAAGGTCCCCCAGGTTCAACCTCCAGTACCATATACACGCACACACGCACACACACAAACAAAAAGAACAGAAAAGCATGTGTTCCACTCACGTGAATGTCCCCACAACCCCCCATTTAAGCAGTGGCAGGTGTGGCCCGGTTTCTCTGCTGGTGGGTGTGAAGGTAACTGGCCTCCCTGTGCCCCATGGATCAGGACCCAGGTCTGTTGTGGCTGCCAGAACTCAGCCTTTTGCTCGCTTGAGTTTTCTCCGGTCAGGGCGAGGTGGTGAGTACAGAGGGAAGGCCTGGTGTCCCTCCCTAGGGGAGGGAGCCAGAGCCAGGGTTGGAGCTGGGCCCTGGGGGTGTGCACGGGACAGCTGGCCCAGGCTACCTCAGTAGGCCTCCTGGCCCATGGTCCCGCTGCTCCAGGCCTCCTGCCTGGGCTTCTCCCACACCTTTGGATTCCGCTGGGAGAGTTGGCTGGAGTTTGGAGCACCTGGCTGCACTGAGGGACTGATCTAGTCTGGCTGCTTGTGGAGGAAGGGAGGGAGGCTGGGTTTTGCTCTGCCCTCTGCATGGTCTTCCCAGGGGTTATTTCGTGTTGGGGCTGGGAAGCCCTTCCGCCCCCACCTTCCCCTCTCCCACCCACACCAGTTCTTTGGAGACCCTTTGGGTCACCCCCTTGAGCTCTGGACTCTCACTCCCGAGAGCCGCGCCTTCTTGCCCTTGACCCTGGAGCCCCAGCCTGCTCTAGAATGTCTCCTTGTCCTTGTGTGCACAGTGGGCAGCACAGGCAGGGCAGGTCATGAGAGTCTGCTGGAGTTGTTCTGTGCTGGTACTCATGGGGGGGGGGGGCGTCATGGAAGAGGAGTGGGGTTGAAGGAGCAGGTGTGGCCTGGAGCCGCTTCAGAGTGCCCTGGTGTGCTGCAGGTCCACACCCTTTCCTGGGTCCCCCAGCGCAGCCACCTCTTTTGTCCTGGGCACCTTCATTCTCCCAGTGAGTCACCAGCTGGTCCTCTGCGCTGGTCCCTCCCATCTCCATCTCGACATCTCCAGCTCCGACTGTGGCTCCTGACTATGGCTCTGTCTATGGCTCCTCTATGGATGGCTCCCTGCCTGACCTGCTGGGCTCTTATCTCCAGCTTCCCCACTGCTCTCCCACACCCCAGCCAGCCCGGCCCTTTGTTCTTCTCTGTGGACAGGCCTCTAGGGGAGGAGGCTCCCTGCTGGCCCCGGGCTCCTGCTGCTCTGACTCAGACCTTTGCTTCCTGTCCCTCAGACAGCTTGCCTGTCCACCCAAGCCACAGCTTTCTCCTTCCTTGCAATAGCCCAGCGTGGGAGAGGTGAACTGTTGCTTCCTAGCCCTGTGGTCTGGAGGCTGTGTGTGCATGTGGATGGGTAAAAAGGCAGATGTCAGGTAAACCCAGCAGCCTGTTGAATGGGGGCACCTTGCACCCAATGGGACCACAACCTGCCCAGGACAACCAGCCTCCCCGCTCCCCAGTCTCTGGCAGTTTCTGGTCCCAGGCTGGTGGCGCTGGGCCAGGGCTTATCATTCCATCTTGAGGGTGACTCAGACTCCTGGCTGCCCTGCCCGAGTGCCCTTGGAACACAGCCCCATCATCACCGCCACTGCCACTGCTGCTGTACCCAACAGGAAGCCCCTTCGCCTGGCAGGGGACCAAGTGGAACCCAGCAAGTCTGCCCCAACTCAGCACTGTGCCCGGTCTCTGATGCCACCTTGCCCTGGGCCCAAGGCAGACCTGGAGAGCGGCAAGTTTCACTTCTTGGGACGAGAGTGAGAGGCCTTGCAGGCCTGCTGGGAGGTGGCGGGACATTGGGAAGGCTCTGCCCGGTGTGTCCTGTTGGCCGCCTCAGCAGGAGAGGACACCAGAGCAGTGCTGGGGACTCCCTCCTGCCTCTCTCTCCTTCTGGGAGGGAGCGTCCAGGCAACAGCTGCTAAGAGCTGAGCCAGTGGGAGTCCTGGGAAGAGGGAGGGGCTTGTTCCAAGCCCTCACCTCCAGTGTTAGAAGCAGTCAGCCTGGGTGCTGTGCAGGGAGAGGCAGGCGGCTGCGTTGCCTGCTGCTCCTCACAGCTCCCCCTCCCCTCTGCCCTTTGTCCTAATGTTTACCCAGAGTAAAGCCTTTAGCCTTAAAAATATATAGAGACAATCGAAAACCCTAACATCACGGGGACTCTGCCTGGCTCACTTCAGAGCCGCAAAGATAGCAAGAGCCTGGCTCTTAGAGATCACACACAGCTGCACTGGTGTAATTTGTGCCTCTGTTTCCCTCCTATTCTTTGGGACCCCGAAAGATAAACTCCGTGAGCTGCTTCAAAGCCCCCATAGTTGATGAGCAACCAATACAGCCCAAGACAACAGGGGTGAAAGCAAGGCAGATCATTGACCCCTGCACTTAAGTGCAGTCCAGAGACAAGGAGGCCCCATCGGGCTCAGGAACAAACTACTAGCCCATTGCCTTGGTAACGCTGATAAGAACATGACAATAGGAGACTGTATTTAAAGACTAGGGTCTGAGGGGGGCAGAGTTCCACTTTCGGGCTCTCCAGCCTGTCTGCCAGGCACGCTGCTTTTCTTCTCTTCCCTTTCTATTTCCTACTGACTTTGTAATAAAAGTTTTTGTTAATGCTACAACCAAGCTGTCTTTAGTTTTATTTTCTTTCTTTCTTTCTTTCTTTCTTTCTTTTTTTTTTTTTTGCAGCACTGGGGATTGGACTCAGGGGCATTCTACCTCCGAGCTACACCGCCAGCCCTATTTTTTATTCTTTATTTTGAAACTGAGTCTCACTAAGTTGTGGAGTGCCTCACTAGGCTGACCTCGAACCCGGATCCTCCAGTCTCAGTCTCTCGAATGCTGGGATTACAAGCGTGTGCCACCACTCCTGGCTTTTTAGTTTTATTTTCCTGGTGCAATTTATTTTCTTTGAATTGAGGAAAGCTGTTATAACTGTAACACCCAGAGCTCTCCTGGCTTTGTCTGTCTGCTCCTTCCTCTGTGCCCGGGCCAGGGGGACTGGAGTGCAAGAGAAGAAGGCCCCTGGACCTGTCAGGAGCCACAGTAGCCTGCCTTCTCCCTCCTTCTTCCCTGCATATCTGGTTGGTGTTTAGCTCCACCCCCACGGTCATGGTCACGGGCACGCGGCAGTGTGGGCTTGGGCTGCTCTGCACGTGTGTGCCACTCGGGGAGTCCAGCCGGTGAGGGCTTCCTCTAGAAGGAGGAGATGGAGCCACTTACCTAGCTGAAACACCAGGGGACAAGGGACGCCTGCTGAAAACACCACGCCATGGCCCACTTGATGCCAGTAAACCCAGTGCCAGGCAACGTGAGTCACGATACTGACTTGAGACCTAAGTCTTATCACCAAGACCCTGAGGCCAGGGTGGCTCTGCTGAAGCCTCACTGGATGTTTAAGGAGGGATTGCTACCACTTCACCACTCTAACTCAATTTACTTATTTTGGTGCTAGGGATTAAACCCGGGGCTGTACCACTGAGCCACACCCCCAGCCCAGCAACTCCAGTGTTTCACTTGTTTAGAGATGGGGTTTCCCTGTGCTGCCCAGGCTGGCCTGGACTCCTGGACCCTGAGATCCTCCCGCCTCAGCCTCCTGGGGTGCGCACCACCTCCAACGACTCAACAACTCTAATGTTGTTTGCAAAGGTTTTATCCCTGGAAAAAGGAGTTTAGGCATCAGGAAACAGGCAGTGATTGAGGAAGGGCTGTTTGTGAGGCCCCTGAAGTCCTGTGCAGGCGCGTTTTCTTCCCGCAGGCTGTGGGGAGGGCAGGGGCGTGGACCCGGCTAGGGCCAGATGTAGAGCACCCCCAGGGGGGTCAGCGGGCTGCGGGAGGGCCTGTCCAGGCCCGGGCTTGACTGTCCTCTGCCCACCAGTGTTCCTGAGGTTCTAGTTAACTTGGTGACGCTGGTGAGGTTGAGTCCAGGCTGGGCACCAGCCTCGGGTCTCCGGAGGTGCCTGCACTGCGATGGCCTGGATATGAGTAGGAATGGCAGCTGACCTGTGTCCAGGACCCAGGCCCAGAGAAGGGGCAGGTGAGGGCTTTGCTTGGGAATCCGAGAGCCGCCTCCTGGAGGCTGCTTCCGAGCTGCCACAGCGGGCTCTCGGGTTGCCAGAGTGGACACGTCGGCTTTGAGACAAGCCTGGGTCACCTGGGTGCCAGGGTGCTCCTGGCGGAGGCTGGCATGAACGCGTACAGGGGGTGGTGGGGCCTTGGGGACTGCCCTCCTCCGGCTGGGCGGGTGGGGTGTGGAGGAGGGCCGTTGTCCTGGAGCGTGGGGAGCCAGTGAGTGCTTGCAACAGAGGGCAGTTGCACCAGACAGGTGTCTTCAAACAGAAGTGCAGGATGCAGCTGCATTCTGTGGTGAAGGCGCAGGTGGGCCAGGAATGACGACTAGGGGCTGCCGGAGTCGGGAGGGATGGGGTGGGCCCCAGGGTGGGCCAGGGGTCTCCAGAGTCCCGGATACCGGGCCCTGGGGCCTGCCTGGTCCCCTGCCGTGTCCACCCCGCCTCGACCGGGGCCAGCTGGGTGTGTGCGCTGGAAATGCGGCTGAGGTCAGAGCTATTTCCAGAACCCCAGAGGCAGTCCGTGGCCTTGGGCCAGCAGGTCCTCTTTCCTTTGCTGACAGCCATCTCCTGCCCCTGAGTGTTGGAGTGTCAGAGGCCGGGGTCCCCTCCTCCCAGGAGGGGTGGGGGGGGCGGGCCTGGTGGCCTAGGTCAGAGTCACTTCCTGAATGTTTGCCAGGGAGGCCGGCACCCCTCGTCCGCCGGTTTTTCACCTGCCCCAAGTGTCTTTCTCCGCCTGAGCCCCCTCTGCCTAGCATCCCGGTGGCCCCCGCCTTAACCCCAGGCTGTCTGCGGAGCGCTGCTGCACGCCCCCGCCGCCAGCTGGGCACTTGTAAAAATGCCATTTGGCTGTTTGGGCGTTTTTTCTCATTTATTGATGAGTAACTTGACCCTTGCCAAGGCTGGAGTGTCCCTGGGACTCTGGGAGGGGCGGCAGCAGCTCGGCTGAGGCAGCCTCACCTGGGCTCGAGCTGGCCCAGCACTCCTCCCTGAGGCTGCCTGGCCCTGCAGCCCTCCCGGCACACAGAGCCCTGAGGAAGGCACCTTCCTGTGGGCTGGGGGCAGAGCTCAGCCTTCCTGGCCTCCCACCCCCAGCTCCATTTCTCCAGCTGAACCCCCCTGGTCTTCCTCTTAGTCTCTGGATTTTAAATTCTGTCGGGAGGGGAAGGGAGGGGAGCGTGGAGCAGGCATGTCTGGCCAGGGCGGCTGGCTCCTGAGCTGCCCTGGTCTTCATTAGCTCCTAGGCAGTGGGGGCTGGAGGTAGGAGCCTTCACCTGAGCAGGTGGCGTCTTCCCTTTCTTTGCAGGACAAGGAAGATGGGGAGCCACAGACCAAGCACCTCCGAGAAGAGGAGGAGGAAGGCTCTGAGAAGCACAGGTGGGTGCTGTGTGCGCCGTCTCTGGTCCTCCCAGCCCTGCGCTCAGAGCGCCGCCTGCCCCTTGCAGGGGCCTCAGCAACGTCTTTCTGACCTCCTCTCACGCATCTTTTGCATGACACATCACGGCAGGGTGGGGTCGTCCTCTGCTGCCTGTGTGTAACGCTCCTCTGGGGCCACGTGGTCTCGTCCAGGGGCCTCTGGCTGCCTGGCTCTGACCAGCACTGTTGTTCATCCACTTCAACCACCTCTGGGACTGGAATTCCTTCTCGCCTCTGACACTACTGACACCTCGGCCTTGGTGCTGGTGCAAGCTCACAGGCCGCCTCCTCCTCCTCTGGCTTCACTGCCCTTAGCAGTTCTCCTGGGGGAACGTACGGTCACCTGGTTGAGTCTCCTCGGGTGGTCCAAGTGCGAGGCGTGTGGGGCGTGCGGGGCGTGCGGGGCTCGGCATTCTCCCCTGTGTGGCAGGCTCCAGGCCGGCTCTCGGGTTCCCCCTCTGGGCCATTTTGGTTTGCTGATCCTCCTCCTCGCTGTGAAGGAGTCCACGGTTAGCGGTGGCGGACAGTGGAAGACTGGGTCTCAAACCACGTCTGAGATCTGTGTGTTCGGATCTCAAATGTGGCGTGAAGAGAGAAGCAGGTTTCAGAATTGAGATGCGTGTCTGCACCATTCATAGCCCCAGAGCGGTGGGCCTCTGCAGACCCCCGGGGCCTCGGCCAGTCCCTGCCCGCAGGGAGCTAGCACTCTAGAGGGACAGACCACTTACACCTGACACATGATAAGAAGGCCAAAGAGGAGAGATGTGGGAGGACTGGACAATACAGGTCAGCACTGGAACTAGGGGAGGGAGGCTGGGGAGGTGCAGCCGCTCTGCCTGCTCTGGGCAGAAGACTAACTTCTGCAGCAAGCATCTGCTCACTTTGGTTATAGGACGGTATTTGGGGACACAGCACGGTGGACAGGTCAGGGCAGGAGAAAGCAGGGAGCCAGGGCATTGGAACTCATGGGCATACTTAGCTTGGTTTAGTCAATAGTCCCTGGAAGGAAGGAGGTGATGGTCCCTGCCCCTGTCGCAGACTCAGTTGGCTGTCTAACCCAAATCACTTCAGGGCCAGGATGTGTGGCGAGGGAGTAGGAGCCCCCAGCAGGGTTGGAGGCGGCCATACCCTGCTCCTGCCCCACTGCCCAAAAAGTTGGACTGGGATTTTTTTTTTTTTTTTCAGTTACTGGGGATTGAACCCAGGGAGAGAGATGTGGGAGGACTGGACAATACAGGTCAGCACTGGAACTAGGGGAGGGAGGCTGGGGAGGTGCAGCCGCTCTGCCTGCTCTGGGCAGAAGACTAACTTCTGCAGCAAGCATCTGCTCACTTTGGTTATAGGACGGTATTTGGGGACACAGCACGGCATTCTACCTCTGAGCTACACCCCTGGCCCTATTTTTTTTCAGTCTTTATTTTTGAAACAGGGTCTCACTAAGTTGCGGAGGGCCTCACTAAGCAGCTGAGGCTGGCTGCGAACCAGGATCCTCCAGTCTCAGCCTCCCAAATGCTAGGATTACAAGCATGTGCCACCACGCCCGGCTTCAGATTGCTTTTTATAACTTTCATTTATCTCCCAGGATGCATTCTGTCCCGTCCCCATAGAGCTAACTCCCCATGGGGTGGAAGTGAGCCAGGAGGTGAACAGCCCAGGACAGGCTCTGTGGGGGGAAGGCTGTGCCCCCCTTGCTCCTCTGTGCTGGAAACTTGTCCCAGCCCACCCTGATGTGACCGCCTCTGCCCAGGCTGTGCAGGATGACTCAGCCCCCAGCCGGCTGGCTAGTGGCCTGCCTTTGCTTTTGAGCTCTCGGTCGCTTCCTGAGGTGGCAGCTGGTAGGTGCCTAGAGGCCCTGCCGTGTGGACAGCCTGTCGGGCAGAGGCTGATGGGAGAGAGGAAGGGAAGTGGGCCTTGTTAACCGCCCAAGCAAGCCAGGCCCGGCCCCCAGCCCCCACCTCCCTTGGGCACTGGAGCACTCGGTCACCATGGGGGAGAGGTTCACCCAGGGTGGGGTGTATTGCTAAAGAAGTCAGGCCCCTAGCCTTCCTTCTCCGGGGAGGGAAACCTGTGCCCCTCTTGTGGAGAGCAGTCCCACGCAGCCAAGCCCAGCCCTGGCCAGGTGCCCAGGCTGTAGCCTGGCAGATGCCAGGCCCTCTGCCCTCAGAGGTCGGGTCACGGGTGGTGTCCGTGCGCTGGGCGTGTCCCCATCCGTGACGGCAGCTTGACACAGCACTTGTTACTTCACTCCCAAGCTCTGCCGGCTCCATCCCCAGACGCCCACCAGGGCGGTGGGGTGGCCGGCCGCTCTGCCTCACGGAGGTTCTGTGGGTAGGTGGGCCTGGCCAGTCCACCCTCACCTGTGAGCCTTTGGGGATTCACCTCAGCTGCTGTAAGTCTTGCTCAGTTTAAATTTAAGCTGATACTTACACATATATATAGACCTTTTGTGTGTATGTGTTCTGTGTGTATTGTGGATTGAACTCGAGGGCATTCTACCTCCAAGTAACACGCCCAGCCCTATTTAATTTTTAGTTTGAAACAGGGTCTCACTAAGTTGCAGAGGGGCCTCACTTAAGTTGCTGAGGCTGGCTTCCAACCTGCAGCCCTCCTGTCTCAGCCTCCCAAGGATGACAAGCGTGCACCACCACACCCGGCTATATAAACCTTTTTAATTACAGAAAACGTACAAAATACAGAGTAAGCTGGGCGTGGTGGCAGAGCTACTCAGGAAGCCAAGGCAGGATTGCTTGAACCCACGGGTTTGAAACAACCTGGGTAAAAGAACAAGGCCCCTTCTCAGATAGAAGATACAGATTTTTTTTTAACACATACCTGTGCATGCCCTCCTGTTCTGCCCCTTTTTTCGTAGCACATGATTAGTTTTGCTGAATGCTGTAAAATTCTCCGTGTCTGCCTAATGTTTCCTTGAGAGAATCATGATCTGTCAGTCCTTGACTTTTAGCATAGCAGCTGCTCTGGTCCTTAACCTGCTAGCTGTGGGTTTCTGAGGCGTGGGTGCCAGTTGGGAGGACTGGGCAGGATTCTGCAGTGAGAGGGCACAGAAAGCACCCGGGGGTGGCAGCAGCTGCGCTGCAGGGCCTGACCACTCAGTCCAGGCCTGGCCATTGCCACCAGCTGCTGGTTGTTTGCCAGCCATCCCTGGCGGCCTTGGGCTGACCCATCAGGTGACCTTGGGTGGCCTCGGGTGTCAGCCAGCTGTGTCATGGAAGGGCTGCGGCACTGTCTCCTGCCAGGCTCTGCCTGGGGCTCATCCAGGGCCTTGCACTCCCCAGCCCTGGCCTTCCTGTTTTTAAGGCAAAGGTTTCACTGCACGATTCCTGCGGGTCCTGGGAGCCGGGCCCTCCAAGGTGGTGTTGCACGCTGCTCTCCGAGGCAGTGGCCGGACCTCTTCCCGGAGGGTTGCTGCATGGGCACAGCCCTGACCACGCCCTGGCCATCCTGAGCAGGGCCCAGGCAGGTGCTCGGGGGCCTCCAGCTGGGTCAGGGGCTGCAGGACCAGGGCTGCCTGGAGCTTAGGCTCGCTGTGGGGACACCCGGGACACCGGCGATGAGAGGGAAGCCCTGAGCAGCAGCTGGGTGCGGAGCCCCATGTGGACAGCGCCCCAGTGCCAGACCCCATTGCCACACCCTCGGAGCCTCCTTCCCACGGTGCAGGGCAGGGAGCCCAGAGCCACGCAGCCCTGTCCTGGAGGCCTCCTGGCCACGGCCCCTCCCCGTCTGCCACACTTCATGCTTCCTCGTGTGTGTGTGTGTGTGTGTGTGTGTGTGTGTGTGTGTGTGTGTGTTCTTTAGAAATTCTGAAACTCAGAAAATTGAGTAAAAATCACACCTAGAGAAAGAAAATCACTAACATTTTCCCTTCTTTTCCTTTTCTTTCTTTTTTGTAGTGCTGGGGATTGAACCCAGGGACAATCTACCTCCGAGTACACCCCCAGCCCTATTTTTCATCTGGAAATGGGGCCTCACTAAGCTGCTGAGAGTCTCACTAAGTTGCTGAGGCTGGCTTCAAACCTGCCATCCTCCTGCCTCAGCCTCCCACATACTCTCACATGTTCAGAGCAGTCCTTTATGTTGCTGGGTGCAGGGGTGCATGCCTATGATCCCAGCTATTTGGGAGGCTGAGGCAGGAGTAAGTCTTGGAGTTCAAGATCATCCTGGGCAACAGAGTGAAACCCTGTCTCAAAAAAGGGGGGAGGGAGCCAGGCGTGGTGGCGCACGCTTGTAATCCCAGCATTCGGGAGGCTGAGACCGGAGGATCCGGGTTCGCAGCCAGCCTCAGCTACCTAGTGAGGCACTCCGCAACTTAGTGAGACTCGGTTTCAAAATACAGAATAAAAAAAAAATAGGGCTGGGGGTATAACTTGGAGGTAGAATGCCTCTGAGTTCAATCCCCAGTACCGCAAAAAAAAAAAAAAAAAGGGGGGGGGAGCTGGGTGTGGTGGTGCACACTTGTAATCCCAGTACTTGGGAGGCTGAGACTGGAGGATAGCGGCCAGCTACTTAGTGATGCCCTCCAAAACTTAGTGAGACCCTATTTCTAAATAAAAGAATAAAAAATAGAACTGGGGTGTAGCCTGGAGGTAGAATGCCCCTGGGTTCAATCCCCAGTACTGAAAATAAAAAGAAAAAAGAAGAGCCCTTTGCAGATGCCCTGTTGGGAGGCTCTGCAGTGGCGTGCCCAGTGGGTACCACTTTATACCTCGCTCTTTTGAGCACATGGGCCTCGTGTGGTTCAGAATTCACGGTAGGATGCCTTCCTCCAGTGCCCAGTCCCAGGTGGGCGACCTCTGGGCCGGGTCCGCGGCCCTCCCGCGGGTAGGCTTCGGCAGGTGTGTGGAGTGTGAAGGCCGCGCTGCGCCCTCTTGTGTTGGCTCAGAGCCGGCGTGCTTGACTCGGGCTCCAGCAGCTCCAGGAGGGGCTTTGCCCTCTGTCCTCTGGAGTGGGCACCCAGCATGGGTCAGGTTTCTCTGCAGCCCCAGAACAGGGAGAACTGGCTAAGACGCACTGGGGCGCTAGGGGTGTCCCCCACTTCCCGTGACCCCTGGCCAGCACCGCCTCAGGCCTCGGAAGGTCCCGTGGGCTGGCTCTCTCTCCTCCCGTCCAGGCTTTGGTTCCCGTCCGCTCCACACCCAGTTTTGAGCAGAAAGGCTGCAGAGATGTGTGGGATAAGTCGGGCTCCTGGCTGGCCTGTCTCCAGGGCCCACTAGAGGCTTCTCGTGGGCGCCTCCCGGGTTTTTCTATCTGCCTGGCCGACCTGTTGCCTGAAGGACTCCAGGGCCTTCCTGGTTTCCTTTCGTCTGTGGCTTGCGGAGGAATTCTGCAGCTCGTCTGTCTACGCCGCTTGGTGGGCGCTTTGGTCTCACACAGGTGGCCTTCCCCTCCAGCCTCGACTGCCCAGGTGTTTTCTAGCTGTGTCCCACTCTGCCTCCTTCTGGACAGTTTCTGGCATAGCTTGAAGTTCACTGTTCTTTCTTTAGCTATATCTGAACTGCTATTGAGTCCTTTTATTGAGTTCAAAATTTTGGTTAGTTTTCAGTTGTAGAATTTCCATTTGATTAATTTTTACAGTTTCCAGGGGTTTTTTTTTCATGGTTTTTATTAAATCCTGGATGGTGTATATGTAGGATTCTGGAGATAATTTTAGGTTCTGGGTGGTTTACTTTCTTCAGAGAGAATTTCTTCTACCTCTGGCAGGCAGTCATGCTGGTGGGACCTGGTCCGCCCTTTCCGGACCAATGGCGGCCTCCTTCCCCGGTGCCCAGCTACTCTGCCCCTCTGCTGAAGGGCGCTGTCGTTGCCATGCGGGGCAGAGCTGTCTCCCTCCTGAGGAACTGCGATGTTTGGGGCTCACCCCTGCCCTTGGGACAGGTCACGATGGGGTTGGCAGGCCCCGCTCCTTGGCCACCCTGAACGGTTTCCTGTCTCCAGCCCCATGAGATTGCAGCTGCTGCTTGCACACAGATGGTGGCTCCAGGGAGGGGAGCCCGCGGCAGGCCCAGTCCTTGTCCTCGCCTGTCCCTTAGCTCCGTGCTTGTGCTTGCAGCCCGGACTCCTCCAAGGCCAATGAATTAGGGGTTTAAACTACGTCTTTTGTTGGGTTTGCCATGCTGTTTGCAGAGGGGTTAGATCTGGGCCTGTTTTAGAAAGGCCAGGTCCCGAGCAGAGCACGGGGCTCCTTTCCCCGAGACTCCTGCCCATTAATTGGGCTCCATGAAGGGGAAGACTCCTCATGTGCTCTCTAAGGATGAGTCAGGGGAGGGCTTGGCCCGGCTTGGCAGAGCTGGGCTCACCCAGCACAGCCTCCCTGTTTACAGAAGGGGCCTTCCAGAGACGCCCAGGACTCCTGGCCAGTGCTTGGCCAGAGCCGACCTCGGGGGCCCAGGCAGGGCAGGAGCACAGGCTGCCCTGGCCCCTCTCTCCCCCTGGGCGCTCCCTCAGTGCTGCTGGCCTTCTGCAGCTAGGGGCCACAGGTGGGGCTGGTGGCAGGTTACTACCCCTGTCCATTTCTCGATCAACCCTAGAGCCAGGTTTTTTGTTTGTTTGTTTGTTTTGTTTTTCTGTGGGTTTTATTTATTTAATGGTACTGAGGATTGAATCCAGGGGCGTTCTATCTCCAAGCTACACCCCCAGCCCTATTTTTTATTCCTTATTTTGAAATAGAGTTGCCCTAAGTTGTGGAGGGCCTCACTAAGTAGCTGAGGCTGGCTGCAAACCTGTGATCTTCCTATCTAGCCTCCTAAGTGCTGGGATTACAAGTGTGCTTGTTTTTTTCTTTTTCTTCTTACCAACCCTGCAGTTTTCTCCCCACACCCAGTGTCTCCTCCTCTTTCTCCCCACCTTGTTTTGGACAGAGACCTGGCACAAGTCATGCCCCACTTTCTCACCTGAGGCCATGCCTCCAGGCCTGGGCTGGTCTCCCTGCTCCTGGAGGAGGCAGCTCTGGGAGTGTAGGCAAGCCTGGAGGGCGGGGGTGCTGTGCTGGCGTGCCTGCGGGTGGGACCTCATGAAAATGGGGCGGCTTCTCTGGTCCTCGGTCCCCTTCACAGTCGAGCTGATCCAGCGAGACACCCGGTGTGCCCTGCCTCCTGCCCCCGTGGCTCACGGGGCCTTGGGCAGCGAGTGCAGCTGCCAGGTGGCTGGCGAGGACCCAGAGGCCCACCCCTCCCTCTTCACCCGGCATGTGACTTGCAGGTCAGCAGGGGCATCACCGGCCTGCAGCTCTGTTTCTGCTCTCACAGGGAGCTCAGGCTGCGGAACTACGTCCCGGAGGACGAGAACCTGAAGAAGAGGCGGGTGCCCCAGGCCAAGCCTGCTGCAGGTGGGTGGCCACACCCTGGGCCCTCCCCGCCCCTGCTCAGCGGGCAGCACCAGGCAGAATTCGGGGCTCCAGACCCTCCTCACCGCTCATGCAGGTACACTGAGGAGGCCCTGCTCACCCTGTGGTAGAGCCTCCTAGGGACCCTCGATGGCCCTGGGCTCCTCTGGCATGAGAACTGGACGTAGTACCAGATGTGGTGGTGCACATCTGTAATCCTAGTACTTGCAAGGCCGAGACAGGAGGATCACAGGTTTGAGGCCAGCCTCAGCAACTTAGTGAGAACTTGTTTAAAAAAAAAAATTAGCCGGGTGTGGTGGCGCACACTTATAAATCCCAGTACTTGGGAGGCTGAGACCATAGGATCCAGGTGTGTGGCCAGCTTCAGCTGCTTAGGGTCCTATGCAACTTAGTGAGACCCTGTTTCAAAATAAAGAACAAAAAATAGGGCTGGGGGTGTAGCTCAGAGGTAGAATGTCCCTGGGTTCCATCCCCAGTACCAAAAAAGTGTGAGGACTATGGCTCAGAGGTAGAATACCCCTGTGTTCAGTATCCTGTATCAAAAAAAAAAAAAACCCTGCAAGTGCCCGGCCTTGGGTGGCAGCCTGGGCACTGGGTCCTTGGGCCCCGGCTGACCAGCGAGTCACTTGAGGATGGCACCCAGGCTTCCAGCCCAGCCCTACCGTGAGGGGAGCAGCCTCCAGCTGTCCGCAGACGCATGCTGCTGGGTTTCCAGCCCTGGCCCTGGAGCGCCTTAGTGTTTATTCAACTTTTAGTTGTATGAGTAACGATGAAGGGATTCGTTTATCTCGTAAAAAGCCCAGTGTTGGGTGTTGGTTCCCTCGCATCTGGCCGTCGCCCCCTGGGGATTGCCTTCCTGGGGACGCCCAGGCGAGCCACCAGCCGTGTTGTTGTCTCGCCCTCTAGTGGAAGAGAAGGTGAAGGAGCAGCTGGAGGCCGCCAAGCCGGAGCCAGTCATCGAGGAAGTGGTGGGTGCTCAGGGCCAGCCCCTCGTCCTGCCCTCCCCCTGCCCCTTCCTCCCGTCTCTGCCTCTGCCTGACCTCCCATCCCGAGGGGCTGACCCCTCCAGCCTCACGAGTGTCTCCTCCCTCCTCAGGACCTGGCCAACCTGGCGCCCAGGAAGCCCGATTGGTGAGTGGGGCCGTGCAGCCTGTGCGGACGCACTGGGCCCTGGTGCGGGCACGGAACCGCACGAGATTGCGGTGCTGAGCCGGACGCGCGTGAGAGATGAGTAGTGAGCAGGAGGGGGGAGCAGAGGCCCCTTGCAGGCTGAGAAGGACAGAGGGAGGGAGGGCACATGGACGGTGCCCTGCCTGCAGTCGTGAACAGCAGCCTTACCTAAGGGCCTTTAACCCACTGGAACTAAAGCCGAGGCGCCAGTCCTAGCCAACCCAGAGTGCTGGGTTCATGTGCGTCTGGATGTTGGGTGGGATGGGCCTGGGGCTGGAGGGGCAGCAGGGCCCAAGCAGGCGCGGCGGGCCACCCCCACTGACCGGAAGGCCTGACCAGGGGTCCCTGAGGAGCTGTGCATGTGGCGGCCTTGCCCGGGTCCCCCAGGTGGCTCTGCATTGCCCAGGGGCTGGGAGGGATGGCTGGCCCGGGGTGGGGTCCCAGCCTCCCGCCTCTCCGCTCCAGGGACCTCAAGAGGGACGTGGCCAAGAAGCTGGAGAAGCTGGAGAAGCGGACGCAGAGGGCCATCGCCGAGCTGATCCGTGAGTGCTGCCCGCGGCCAGCCCTGGCCTCTGGCGGGGCCCGTCAGACACGCGCTCCACGCGCCCGTGCTCCCTCCCGCAGGTGAGAGGCTGAAAGGCCAGGAGGACAGCCTGGCTTCTGCAGTGGACGCCACCGCCGAGCAGGAGGCCTGCGACTCTGACTGAGGGCTCCGTGCCCCTCCAGCAGCAGCCCCGGCCCGGCCCAGGCAGACGGTCTCGGCAGGTGGGACAGAGCTGGCTTCGCCTCTGTAACCTGTCCCCTCAGAGGTCTTGGCAGGGGGGGAGCTTCTGGGTGGCCCTGGGGCACACCTGTCCACGTGTATGTTTGGACATGTTAATCTCTGTAAATACAGACAAGCAGGCCCTGAGCCCAGGAGCCTGTCGGAGGTTTCTGGGTCCTGTGGTGCTCCCACGACCAGCTACAGACATGGTGCGTGACATGAGTTAGCCTGTGTGGGGCCAGCCTTAGTGACAGGGCCACGGCTGCCCCGGATCACAGGCCTGGGCCTCGCAGTGGTCTGTGGGGGTGAGAGGCGCCCACCCTGGCCCTCTGGACCCCCTCGTGATTTGAGGCCCCCATACCGCATTTCCCTGCCCTGCCTGGCCCCTCCCCTACTCTGTCAGAGCTGGACCACGGCTCCCTAGGATGGGCCCTGTGGTGGGGTGGGGTGGGGGGCAGGGAGTCCATTCTGCTGGCGCCAGCAGCGTCAGCCTATGATGCCTGCCCAGGGTGGCCACCCCCGAGCTTCCTTTAGGCCCCACCCCACGCCCTGTCACCTGTGTTCTTGCCTCTGTGCTGTGCTCTGTTGGCACGTGAGAAGCCTCGAGTCAGGTATTAAAAGTGTTTCTGGAATGGTAATGGTCTTGACACTTGATAGAAGGGAGCAAATATCCCTCTTGGGTAAACGCATCTCAGTCCTCAAAGAATTGTCACTGATAACATTCCAAGCAAAGCAAGCGGCTCAGGAGTTCAGCAGGTACATCAAAAGTAAAAAGTGGAACAGAGGGTAAAGACTTCAGACATGAGAGCTATCTCTGGTAGGTTGTAAATATGGTTTAAAGGTGATTTAAGGTCGGGTGTGGTGACGCACGACTGTAATCCCAGTATTTGAGAGGCCGAGACAGGAGGATCACAGTTTTGAGACCAATCTTAGCAACTTAGTGAAATGTCTTCCCTCCCTCTCTTTTTTTTTTTTTTTTTTTTTTTTGTACTGGGGATTGAACCCAGGGGCATTCTACCTCCGAGCTACACCCCCAACTCTTTTTGTCTTTTATTTTGAAACAGGGTCTTGCTAAGTTCTGGAGGCTGACTGTACCTGCAATTCTGTCTCAGCCTCCCAAGTACTGGGATTACAGACATAAAAAGGACTGGGGTGTAGCTCAGGTAGAATGCCCCTGGGTTCAATCCCTAGTACCAAGAAGAAATGGGAAAATAAAAAATAAACTTTCTAGCCGGGCGTGGTGGCGCACGCTTGTACTCCGGGAGGCTGAGACCGGAGTAACCGGGTTCGCGGCCAGCTTCAGCCACCTAGTGAGGCACTCCACAACTTAGTGAGACTCGGTTTCAAAATAAAAGTAAAAAAATAGGGCTGGGGGTATAGCTCGGAGGTAGAATTCCCCTGAGTTCAATCCCCAGTACCGCAAAATAAATAAATAAATAAATAAATAAATAAACTTTCTCCTTAAAAAAACCTAAAAGATACCTTCAAACTGCAGGGGCACAATGCCTACGTTTCGGTAGGCATTGATTTTACAAACAAAGCTGTATTGTGGAGAAGGTATTCCATGGGGGAAACTGGTGAGACTTACCTGGGACCTCTGCACTATCTTTTAAACCTACGAGTCTATATTTCAGAAGTAAACATTTAAAATATGTAAATGGCATAAAAGCAAAAAAGGTAAAACCTGCTATAGGGGTATTTTTTCTTTTGTGGCGCTGGGGATAGAACCCGGGGCCTCTTGTGTGCGAGGCAGTTGCTGTCCCAAAGGCCTGCGCTGAAGGCTTGGTCCTCCTGTGGTGCTACCGGAGGCAGTGGGACCTCAGGGCCTGGGTTCTGGAGGAAGGCAGTGAGGTCCTATGGCGTGCCCTCGAAGGAGACATTGGAGCCCTCACCCTCTTCTTCATCTGCTTCCTGGCTGCTGTGAGAGACAGCTCGTCTGGCTGTGCGTGCCGTCCAAGATGTACTGCTCAGCCAGAGGCACAGCACATCACGCCTGGAACCTCCGAAGCTGCTGAGCCCAAATAAACCTTTCCTCTCTTAAGTTGATCGTCTCAAGCATTTTGTTACAGTAACAGAAATCTGACTGATAGCGTATTAAAATGTCCATGTTTAGCCGGGCGTGGTGGCGCACGCTTGTAATCCCAGCATTCGGGAGGCTGAGACCGGAGGATCCGGGTTCGTGGCCAGCCTCAGCTACCTAGTGAGGCACTCCACAACTTAGTGAGACCCGGTTTCAAAATAAAGAATAAAAAATAGGGCTGGGGTTGTAGCTCAGAGGTAGAATGCCCCTGAGTTCAATCCCCAGTACCGCAAAAAAAAAAAAAAAAAAAAAGTCCATGTTTGTTTGTTTATTGTGTTTGTGTGGTATTGGGGATTGAACCCAGAGCCATTCTACCTCTGAGCTACACCCCCCAGCCCTATTCTTTTATTTTAAAACAGGGTCTTTACTAAATTGTGGAAGGCCTTGCTAAGTTGCTGAGGTTGGCTGTAATCCTGTAATCCTCCTATTTCAAGTACTGGGATTACAGGCTTGTGCCACCACACACCCAGCTTTATTTGTTATTTACTTATTTATTTATTTATTTATTTTGTGCTGGGGATTGAACCCAGAGGCATTCTACCTCCAAGCTACACCCTCAGCCCAATTTTATATCTTATTTGGACACAGAGTCTCACTAGGTTGCTGAGAGTCTTGCTAAATTGCCAAGGTTGGCTTTGAACCTGTGATCCTCCTGTCTCAGCCTCCCAAATACTGGGATTACAGGCATGTGCCACCACGCCCAGGTAAAATGTGCTTTTTTACATGTATTTTCTGTGTTTAACAACAAGATCTGGCTCTGTGGAGTGTGGTTCCTGGTAGCTCAGTGTGAGTTGCAGTGAGTCCTGGCCTTGGCTAGATGGTAGGTGGGCAGGCTCCAGGAGCAGCCCCCTGCCGCAGTGCTCAGGGGATTGGCCAGCGAGGGGCAGTGCCCAGCTCACCGGTGCTTCTCTGGGACAGCGCTAAGCAGCCAGCCCCTGCACTCCAGGGCACCTGGCGTCTCCATCTTGGGAGGTCTCTGGCCTGGGATGTTCTGTGACAGCATGGCTCCCCTTCCCCAGCAGAGAACAAGAGAGCAGCCTGCTGGCTTGGGACCAGGCTCAGAGGGTCAGGAGGGAGGGAGAAAGGACTGGGGTCGCAGGGCGACTGGGGTGGGCAGGTACCTGCCGGGGCAAACAGTTCTACAGCCGGGAAGGGGGCCTGGGATGGACCCCACTACGAGGGAGGACCCCATCCAGCCCCTCCGGCCCAAGATCCGGTGGCGCTGGAGAGGCTCAGCCCAAGGCATCCCGCCGTCCTCGAGTGGCCGCTGGGGGGCAGCAGGGTGCGCGTCTCCAGCAGGGACAGGGAGCACCCCTCCATTGCCCGCGGGCCCATGCTGCAGGTGACCCAGAGGTCCAGGCACTACGGGGTGCGGCAGGCCTGGGAGGGGTATCTGCAGTGCCCACCTGCTCATCACCTCCTCGAGGGGCGTGCGTGCGGGAACCGCGGTCTGGCAGATGCCTGTAGTCGTGCACCTGGCTGCGGCCAGCCTACGGTGGCCCCGAACCCACTCAGCACCTGCTGCTGGGTGGGAGCCAGGCTCCCGGGTGCCCTTGTCCACCCAGCGACCTGTAGGTGGCAGTGGGGCTCACCCAGAAGGCCTGGTTGGGCGGACCTGGGCAATCGCAGGGCACGCAGTGTGCCTGCCGCCTCCTCCCCAGCCCAGGCCTGGCCACAGGCTCTGGCAGACTCGGGGCAGTTTCCCGACCAGCCGGCCCCTTCTCCACGTGTTTACTGGTCGTCTTTAAATGTTCCCATTACTCAGGCCCTCCCTGGGCACTGAGACAGAAATAAATCCCACAAGGCAGCCCAGCTGGGAATCTGATCCCCCCAGAGACCGGAAGAGGCCCCCAAGCAGAGCCCGCCAGACCACGGTGCCCGCCTGCCGCACAGGCCACCGAGTGGCCACACCCCCAGGCACATGGACACCCATGTGCACACCTTTGCGTGCAAGTCCACAGGCTCTCCACATGCATGTGCATGTCTGCACACATCCCACAGCTCACACACATCTGCACACACACCCCACAACTCTTCACACGCACACACTCGTGCAGATGTCACTCGTGCCCACACTCCCCGGCAGCCAGGCTCCCAGTTGCCCCCGCACGCCTCAGGTCACAAATGCAGCCCTTCCCAGGCCCGCGGGGCTGGAGGACAAGGCCGGCCCTGCACAGCGGGGAGTGGCCCCCTGGGAACGCAGGCCGCAGGCTGCCAGGGCTTCTGAATTTTAAGAGAAGCTGGAAAGCTGAATTTTTATGTGAAATATCCTGATTTTTAAATGTTGGCTCAAGATGTTGAAAATACTGCGAAGGCCAAACCAAACATGCCTGAGAGCCAGATTCCACCCACTGGCGGCATTTGCTGACCAAGGCCCACACGGACACACACACACACACACAAACAAAATAGGCACGTACACACAGATACACACGTACACATGCAGGCAGACTTGTACACCAGCAAACACATGCAAACAAAACGTACAGACATGTAAACAAAACAAACACAGATACACACTTGTAATCCCAGCATTTGGGAGGCTGAGCCCGGAGGATCCGAGTTCACGGCCAGTCTCAGCTGCTTAGTGAGGCACTCCGCAACTTAGTGAGACGGTTTCAAAATAAAGAATAAAAAAAAATAGGGCTGGGGGTGTAGCTCGAGGGTAGAATGCCCCTGAGTTCAATCCCCAGTACCGCAAAAAAAACCCCAAAAAACAAAACAGACACAGATACACACGTATACATGCAAACAAAACGTACACACACAGACACACACACGTAAACAAAACAGATACACATGTACACATGCAGGCAGACTTGTACACCATCACACACATGCAAACAAAACATGCACACACACGTAAACAAAGCAAACACAGATACACACGTACACATGCAAACAAAATAGACATGTATGCACACAGACACGAACATGCAAACAAATAGACATGACAGGACAGCCACACAGACATACAACAGGACATCCAGGCAAACAGACACATGGACGTGTATAAACACACGGTGCACTCACACAGCACAGGTGTGCCTGCGAACAGAACCACACACACGTGTGCGCCCACACTCGCAGCCCCCATCTGCCTTGTCGCCGAGTGGCCGCAGCGACTGTCCTCGCTGATGAGGCCGAGGCTGGCCTCAGGTGGCCAAGACCCCACCTCCCGTGCCCAGGGCCCCTCCTGCAGCCTGTCCGAAGTTCTCCTCCCCACCAACCACCGGGAGGCAAAGCCAGCAAGAGCCCGGGGTCTGCAGAGCTCCCACTGAGCCAGGGCAGCGTCCCCACCCCAGGCTTCTGTCTTCTCAGCATGCAGGGAGGGCTGACTGAAAACCACCAGGCTTCCAAACCAGCCCCAAACACCCGAGGCCCCAGCCGCCCTCAGCGCCCTGCAGATGCGGGTCTGCAGGCCTGGTCTCGGCCGGGGCCCATCCTGGGATGGAGGGTCCGCACAGTTCACACGGCCCCTGCCTCCACCGCCTACGTGGACACGAGAAGTGTCCTCAGAAGCCTTGGGCCTTGGTTCCTGAGGGTCTCACTCCTCCTCAAAGGAAGGTCCGGGGCCTGGCCAGGCAGCGAAAACCCAGCCGAGGCACAAGCTGGGGAGTCAGGTGGGGTTCCCTGAGCCCACGCCAGTCAGAACTGAGCAGCGGCCTAAGCTCTGAGGAGAAGCCAAGACACGGGGCAGGCAGCTTTCGTGGGGTCACACAGCCCGGGCCTGGCCTAGGCCCCTGCCTGGCTCTCGAGTCCCTCTTCTCTGTGCTTCTTGGCCAGGGGACCAGCCCCCGGCCAGGCCTGTTTCAGTTGGCCGTGGTAGCCTCCGGCTGGGATCCTTCTGAAGCGGCACTGGGGGCAGGGAGCCGGACCCACCCAGCCTGGGCCAGAGCTGCAGAGGGTCCCCCCAGCCCGACCTCTTCTTTTTCCTATTTTTATTTTTCTTATTACTTTTTTATGGTACTGGGGACTGAACCCAGGGGCATTCTACCTCCGAGCTCTACCTCCAGCCCTATTTTTTTTTTTTTTCGGTACTGGGGATTGAACTCTGGGGCATTCTACCTCCGAGCTATACCCCCAGCCCTATTTTTTATTCTTTATTTTGAAACCAAGTCTCACTAAGTTTCGGAGTGCCTCACTAAGCAGCTGAGGCTGGCCGTGAACCCATATCCTCCGGTCTCAGCCTCCCGAATGCTGGGATTACAAGCGTGCGGCACCACGCCTGGCTCCAGCCCTATTTTTTATTCTTTATTTTGAAACAGGGTCTCAGTTGCAGAGGGCCTCATTAAGTAACTGAGGCTGGCTGCGAACCTGAGATCCTCTGGTCTCAGCCTCCCAAGTACTGGGATTACAAGTGTGCACCACCACACCCGGCTCCAGCCCGACCTTTCTAATAACCAGGGTGGAGCCAGGACCCCTGGACCCTCCAGAGAACTCAGCCCAGTTCCCTTCCACCTACGGCCCCGTCCACCTCCCTCCCGGCCAGCACTGAAGCATGTGGGCGGTTAGGGCCTGTCCAGCTGGGCCCTCCTCACAGGGGCTTGCTGGCTGAGGGGGGGCAGAGCCCCCAAGACCTGCCCTGAGCTGACAGCTGTGAACCTACTTAGCACCCCAGGCTGAGCCCGTGTGCAGGCTGCAGGGGCCCCGAGGGCCTTGGGGGTCCTCCCCCAGCCTGGGCTGGGAGGCAGGCAGAGGAGCAGGCTGCACAGTCGTCCAGGACAGGTGGGAAGCCCGGAGCGGGTCTCAGCCGCCAGCCCACCCGCCCACTGCCCGGCTCGGCGGGTGTTTACGTGTTCCCTGTGGCTTGGCTGGGCTGTGCGGCCTTGCAGGGAGAAGTGACCACCAGGCTCCAGCTGCTGCTCCAGGCAGGCAGGGTCCTGACCACCTGCCAGGCCTGCCGAGGGCCCCCCTGGCCAGCAGCTGGACAGCCCCGGCAGGACACGGGGCCTCTGGGGTGAGGTCAGCCCAGGCTCGGGGGCTCCAGGCACGGGGACGGGGCCTAGTCCAGGGCCTGGGATTGACATGAAAGGTCAGTCTCATCCTGGACACTGAGACTAGCGGGAGGCCTGGCCCTGGCTCGGGCACCAGCCTCCTGGGGGCCGTCCTCACCTGGGACGTTGGACATGGGGGCCCGAGGCGGGGACACCCAGCCTGAGATGGGGCAGTGAGTCCCAAGGGCAGCCCTGTCTTGGGGGTCACAGCCTGATGAACTTCATCATCATGCCAGACGCCCTGACGGAGAAGCCCGGGCCGGGAGGGGGCCCGGAGCCTCAGCCAGGCTACCTCTCCTCTGGCCTCCACACTGGACGCTGCTCTCCCTCTAGAACTTCGGTGGCTCCCAGTGCCCACAGGAGTGCTGGGCTCAGAGGCCTTCCCACCGCGTGCTGCTCCCTGGGTGCCCCGGGCCTTTGCGTGACTGCGTCCTGCCTCTCGCCAGAGGAGGCCGAGCTGGGACGGAGGTTTCTTGGCATATGGGCATGAAGACTTGGGCCTACGACCCCACACTGAGCCCCAAGGACCGGTGGCAGACGGTGGGCAGGGGAGCACTCCTGGGTGCTAGGTCCACAGAGAAAAACGGGCCAGGAATGAGCAGGGCGAGTTGGCAGAGGAGCCAGGAGGGGCTCGGTGACCATCCTGGGCACTCGGGCCTGTCCAGCCTTGCAGGCCTACGCCCCAGCCAGCCCTCTGGGTACACACTCCCGACTCTGCTGCTGGGCCCCCTGCGGCCCCATGGAAGGCTCCCTTGGCGGCAGGCCTCGGGCTGAGGGTCCACCGTCAGCCCCAGGGGGGCAGTGGCTAGGGGCCAGCGGGCAGGACTTGGCCCAGAGATGGCCGGTGCCTGTGGCCTGGGTACAAGCGTGGGCAGAGGCATGGGAGGAAGGCGCGGGCTCCCAGCCCTCCCGCTACTGGACCAGAGCCCCAGCTAGGGCCACAGTGAACCACACAGTGCTTCCTTTTCTTTTTTTTTTTCTCCCCTTTTTTTCCCCCCCGTTTCTCTGCCTGGCCCAGCCCTGAACGGGCGACCGTCCAACCCCAGGTCTCCTGGTCCATCTGTCCATCTGCCCATGTCAGCAGGTCTCCCGATGGCGCCCCACCCATCACATGACTGTCTCCCACTCTTCCCGCAGCAGTGGGGCTGGCCGCTCGGGCCCCGAGGCCTCCTCGTCCAGGCCCGAGCAGGAGCCGTTGAGGAAGCCATCTTCCTTGGGTGGGGCCGGGGCAGCCGGCGTGGTCTCCAGGGCGTCGAGGGCCGGTGCCCCTGGCTTGGCATGGCTGGGCACCGGGCCGTGGCCGTTGGTGGCGGCAGCCGGCAGCAGGCGGGGGCTGAGGGGCAGGCCGAGCCCGGCGCGGGGGCCCACGTTGGTCACGCTGGTGTGCGACACCATCGGGCCGTAGCTGTAGCTGCTGCTGCCACTCCGAGCCTTGCGCTTGAAGTCCAGAGCCAGGGTCCAGCGGCTCCAGGATTTCTTGATCTCAGCCTGCACCTTGGGGCGTTGAGAGGTGGTGGTCACGTGTGCCCTGGAGTCCTCTGACGGCTCCCCAGCCCCAGCAGCACCCCCGACCCTGCCTCCTCGGCCCTGGCCCTGCGCTGCACGGAGAGGGGACTGCTGAAAGACTCCAAGGCCAAGCGAACCCCATCCTCGGGACACTGCACCTGGCGCGGGCAGCTGGACACCCGGAACCCTCGGGCTCCAGGGCGAAGGTGACCTCGCCTTTGCCTGGGGCGGGAAGACGCCTCGGCTAGGGCCAAGATCCAGAAACCCACAAAGCCCAGCAGGTCCTGAGCCCAGGTCACCTGGAAGGGCCTTGCCTGCGAGGAAGAGAGCAAAGGAAGAACAGGCAGAGGGCAGAGGGACAGGACCTGAGCCAGGCCGCTGCTTACCTCCCCGTTGCAGAAGCAGTATATGATGGCGACGAAGAATCCCTGCAGAGAGACAGGGGAGGGTCAGGGCCCCCCACAGAGAGGCAAGATGGGTCGACCCCCCCCCCCCCGTGGAGAGCCGAGATGGGCCACCCTCCCTGGGGCAGGCCGCACACCTGGAAGGAATTGAAGAGCATCTCATAGTGCATCTGGATCTGCCAGAGGGTCCCTGAGACCTCCGTGTAGGGCAAGGCCATGAAGATGGTGTAGTGGACCCCAAAGAGCGGCATGAGCACCAGCGTGGACTTGAGCAGCTTCCTGGCCAGAGGGGAAGGCGGGCCGTCAGCCTCCCCTGCCTGAGGGGCCACGGAGGACGGCTGAGTTCCCCCAGGGAGGCAGCGTCGCCAGGGTGCCTTGGTTCTGAGCGGGTCCTAGAGGGGACCAAGAGGGAGCCCCCGTGCCTGACCCTGCTCCTGCCGGCCGGGGTTGGCACGTCCATCCCTCAGGTCTCAGCCGAGCCACTGCCCCGGGGGCCCCCATGGCTCCCTGGGACCAACTGCAGACCCAGCTGGAGCGCGGGGCTGGCTACCGAGTGGATCTGGCCAGGTGAGACCTGTCGCTGCAGGGCGGGCCAGGCAGGGGGTCCGGGGCCGGACCTCCCCTCCCATGGGCTTGTCCCGTCTTTCCTTGCGTGCCTGGTGCATGGTGCGGGCTTCAGGGACCCCGAGCTCCACGCAGCTCCGAGGAGCCAGGGCGAGGGGTGGGGTGGGGCTCACCGGTACTGCTGCCGCGTGTCACACCGGCCGGCATTGGTCTCCCGCAGCTTGGTGGCCAGCACGCGGATGATGTTGATAAAGAGGATGAAGTTGAGCTGAGTGGGGGGGAGGGAGGGAGGAGGCTGTAGCCAGTGGAGCAGGCCGAGGACGAGGGGGCTCTGCCCGGCCTCCGCACCCCCAGGTAGTCCTTGGGACTGGACTGGAGCGGGGTAAACGGACCTGGTCCCTGGGATCCACACCCATACCACCAGCCGCCCTGCTCACCACGACAGACGCCAGGATGGGCACCTGGATAATCCACTTCTTGTGCCCGGAGCTCAAATCCCAGCACCTGGGGGAGGTCGGGACATTGGCCCCCAGCCCCTGCGGGGCCATCGCTGCCCGCCCACGGGGGCCCGGGGTGCCAGCCGAGGGGAGAGGACAGGGCATGCCAGGAGCAAGGCCCCAGGCCTCTGTGGAAGCAGCCTGTGGCCCTGGGGGTCCCGGCTGGGGCTGTGGTGAGGGGGAGACAGGCCGTTCCTGGCCTGGGTCCACGCCCCCCGCCCCTCATCTGGCTGCACCTACCCAGTGTTCGCCAGAGTGGCTCTGACACCAACCCACACAGCCACGAAAACGGCGGGCAGACCTGCGGGCAGAGTGGGGTGTGAGCGGCCGTGGATGGCGCCCTGTGGGTCTCGTCCTCGTGCCCCACGACCTCCAGGGACACCCTCACGCCCTGAGCCCCTCACCCCAGATCCAGGGCTGCAGATGACGAGCCATGCTCCAGCCTGCGCCAGCCTAACAGCCTCCCCGGGGGTTCAGCCCTCTGCCCCATCTGGCTCCTGTCTCTACGCCCTGGGCATGTGGTCAAGTAACAGGGCACGGCCAGCCCTGACCCGGCCTGGCCCTCCCCTGCAGCCCACCGCCCTAGGCTTGGGGCTCCCTTGGGAGAGGGTCTACGACCAGCATTTTCCTTGTCTCAACCTCCCACCTCCACCCCAGGTTTGAAAGGTCCTAGCCCTTGCCGGGGGTGGAGGCCCACGCCTATGATCCCAGTGCTTGGGAGGCTGAGACCGGAGGACCGCACAGGCTCAAAGTCAGCCTCAGCCACTTAGCAAAGCTCTCAGCAACTTAGCAAGCCCCTGTTTCCAAATAAAAACTAAAATAAAATCTACACCTGAGGCACAGCTTGGCGGTAGAATGGCTCCGGGTTCAATCCCCAGCACCAAAAAAGAAAAAGGTCCTCACCGTCCTCTTTGAGGTTAAGGTTAGGTGGGGTGAGGGTTGTCATCCCAGACTGGGCAGAGGCCACCGGGTTCTGCATGTTTCCGGCCCCCTGGACACCTCCTAGCTCCCAAGCCCACCTCGGTTCCTGGGTCCAGGCCAGATCTCCCAGCTCTGGAGCATGTGGTGGTGAGGGCAGGGCAGGAGGCCGTGCCCATCCACCTGAGGGCCTCTGGGTGCTGAGCGCTGGTGGCTCCGGCTACCCGGCCCGCCCCTCGACAGCCTGGATGGTGGCCCCGGAGCCCAGCCAAGCTCCAGAGCTGCCAACAATAACGGATCATTATCGGTAACCGGATCCCATGCCTGTGGGGGCTGGGAGGAGTGGAGTCTCAGGCACTCACTCTGCAGAGGGGCTGCTGGGCCCAGATGATGCTCTGGACCGTGGATCCCCGCCTCCAGGTGGGAGGACTAGCCGGCAACAGACGTGGACCCTGCCCGTGGGCTCAGAGTAGGAGGAGGATCCAGGCTCCAAGTCCAGCCCCAGGTGACCCGAGTCCGGATCCCTCTGATCCCAAGCAGAATCTGCTCCCCACCAGTGCTGGGGACTGAACCCAGAGCCCCCCACTTGCTAAGCAAGTCTTCTTAAGATAGCTTCTTGCTAAATTGCCCAGGCTGGTCTTGAACTTGCCATCCTCCTGCCTTAGCCTCCCCCGTCACTAGAATTACAGGTGCGGACCACAGTGCTGACCCCATGCTAACTCTTGGCCGGAGAGTCCCCCTCTCCGGTCCTGAGCCTCAGCCCTAGGTAGCCCTGACCCTAGGTAGCCAGCCCTGTTCTCTAAGCCTGGACCGGCCAGAGTCAGGAGGAGGGCAGGCCTGCCGTCTACTGTCTCCTAAGGGGCAGGACAAGCTGGGTCCCTTTCACCGCCCCCCAGGCCTGGCCTGCGTACCCCAGCCGAAGATGGTGAAGCCCCACAGGTACTTCTTCTCTGAGAAGAAGGCCATGAAGATGAGGCTGTGCAGGTACAGGCCTTCCACCAGGATCCAGTAGTAGTTGGTGGCCAGGAAGTAGAGGAAGAAGGTCACGGCGACCCGGCAGCCCGCCTAGGAGGACGGCCAGCGTTAGCCAGAAGGCAGGCTTGCATCGGGGCAGTCGGGCTGGGGCTGGCAGCTCCGGGCAAGCAAACTCAGCCGGGGACAGGTGACCAGGTCCTGGAGGGCAGAAGCCGCCCCCGGCTGTGGCGCGGATCCCTGCGCAGCAGGCGGGCCCCACGGGCACTCACATAGCCGACGGCGGGCGGCGGCGGCGCCTGGGCGATGATGTGCAGCTCCTCCTCGGTGAGGCGCTCCGCCTCGTCTAGCGTGAAGCCCGAGTAGAGCACCGCGTCCTTGACGAAGATGCTGGCGGCGCGCAGCATGAAGGACAGGAACATGTGCAGGTGGATGTAGTTGCGCGTGCAGTGCAGGCGCCTGCGGGGCGGGGTGCGAGGCCAGGCTGAGCCGCCAGGTGCAGGGGTTGGAGGAGGGGAAGGCGCCGCCGCAGACCACGCCCACACCAGCCCACCAGATACGCCACGCCCACCATAGCCACGCCATGCCCATCACATAGCACGCCACGCCTACCACAGCCACGCCACACCCACCATATAGCACGCCACGCCCATCATAGCCACGCCACCTCCATCACACAGCACGCCACGCCCATCATGGCCAGGTCCATCACAGCCACGCCACGCCCATCACATAGCCACACCATGCCCATCATAGCCACGCCCATCACATAACCACGCCATGCCCATCATAGCCACGCCCATCACATAGCACACCACGCCCATCATAGCCACGCCACGCCCATCATGGCCAGGTCCATCACAGCCACGCCAATCACATAGCCACACCATGCCCATCATAGCCACGCCCACCACATAGCCACGCCACGCCCCCTCGCCACGCCCACCTGAAGTAGGCCAGGATGAGCACCGCCACGGTGAGCGAGGCCAGCGACATGGAGTAGCCCACGGTGTAGATCATCCCCAGGCGGTCGAATACCTCCTGCGCAGGCGGGGACACAGAACGGGGGCTCAGGGGCGCGCCGCAGGCCAGAGGAGCCCAGAGGAGCCCAGGTCGGGGTCACCGCGCGGGGCGGGGGAGGGGCTCGCACCCGTTCCCGAGTCTCGTTGCTCATGAACTTGAGGCACTCGCTGTAGTTGGCCCACGTCCGGTTGTGCCCGGGCACCACCTCCCAGCTGCCATTGCGGTCGCAGCGCCGGTAAGCGTGGCCTGTGGATCCGAGGGGTCACGGCGGGGGGCGAAGGCTGGCACCCGAGCCGCAGCCCCGAGCCCTGGCTCCCCGGCCTTACCTTTGTGATTGAAGTCATAAATGTAGTCAGGGCAGGGCACGGCCACCACCTCACCCGGAACCCCCAGCGGCCAGCACACGATGTTGTCCCACTCTGGCAGGCAGGGACGTCCTGCCCAGAGACAGGGGTGACACCAAGGGAGAGTCAACTCACAGGAGGAACCGCCAGTGGCTGCTGGCCCCCAGAGGTCAGGTGAGCCCCAGGACCAGCCCACACCTGCACTGTGCCCTCACTACCGCATGCCTGGAGTGGACCTGCAGGCCTCCGAACTTGCTCTGCCCTGGGATGCTCTGGCATGGGCCCCCTCCCTAGAGGGTCTGGAAGGGGCTTGCGGAGGTCACAGGACCCTGCCCCTTGAGGCCCACCGCCCACCAGGCCTCTCTGCGCCCATCCCCCGTTCCAGGTGCTCCCTAGGAAAGGGAGCCTCGGACCAGCAGGGAGGCTCCCGCTGGGTGCCATTGGCAGCAGCAGAAGACGGCTTTCCAGGGCCAGCTTGGCTCCCAGAACCGCTGACCTCACACGAGCAGACCCTCTGGGCCACGGCCTGGCCCCGTCTAGACCTGCCCTGGGAACCTGCCACTGCCTCCCTCTGCCATCACAGGCACCGTGCCCCAACCCTGGCCAGCAGTGAGGTCCCAAGCAGGGCGGCACCCCACCTGGAGCCTCGGCCTCACTGCAGGGACGCTAGGTGACCGCAGAGGGTCCCCTCCTGGGGACCTCCACCCCCGCCCCCTTCCCCGGGGCCCCGACCACAGGACTCTGGTCTCCCTGGAAGCCTGCTTGGTGGCTGCACCCGCCCCGCGTGCTGAAAGGCCCTCTGTCCTAGGAGCCATGTTCCCAGCCCCACCCAGCCAGCCCCACAATTCCCTCTGGTCCCAGGGGAGCCACAGGGTGACCACAGGCTCCCAGATGTGGCCCATCTGGAATCCACTGCCCACCCGGCTGGTTCGAGCCGGCCCCATGACCACAGCCTGGGCTCTGTCTGTCTCTCCCCACCTCCCCAGGGGCCGCGTGGCACCGCCACTCTCCCCTCCGTCCCCCAGGCTGGCTGCTCTCTGCCTCCTTGGCCCTGCTCACGGTGTCTCCCTGGACGTCCTGACACACTGTGCCCCTGCTCCCGGCTGCCTATGGCCCTCTCTTTCTCTACCTCTGTCTCCCCACCTGTCCCTGTATCTCTCTCCCTGCCTCTCTGCCTCTTCAATCTGTGTGTGTGTGTGCATCACTAGGGATTGAACTCGGGGCATTTTACCTCTGAGCTGCCCACCTCACCCTTTTTCATTTCTTCTTGTTCTGAAACAGGGTCTCCCCTGAGTCTTTTTTTTTTTTTTTTTTTTTTTTTTGCGGTACTGGGGATTGAACTCAGGGGCATTCTACCTCCGAGCTACACCCCCAGCCCTATTTTTTATTCTTTATTTTGAAACTGGGTCTCACTAAGTTGCAGAGTGCCTCACTAGGTAGCTGAGGCTGGCCGCGAACCCGGATCCTCGGGTCTCAGCCTCCCGAATGCTGGGATTACAAGCGTGCACCACCACGCCCGGCTTCCCCTGAGTCTTTTTATATTGCTTGCCATCCTCCTGTCTCAGCCTCCCAAGTGCTACCACACCCAGCCCTTGCCGGTCTCTGTCTCTGGCTGTCTCTCCCTACCTCTCTGTCCCCCTCTCTCTGTGCGTGGGCCGCAGCCCTGGGTCCCCTCGAGTCCCACCAGCCCCTGTTCTGCCTCCCCGAGCCCCGTGTCGCGGACGTACCTCGGCGCCTGCTGCTGGGGGGCACCTCCTTGCCCTCCGTGGACTCAGGGTAGAGCTTCCCCGACGCCTTCTCCTTCCTGGGCTTCCCTGATGTGGACGCAGACGTCCAGCCCTTGTTGGACTCCATTATGTTGGCTGCGGAAGCCGGCCAGCGGTGGCTGTCAGCCATGCCGCAGGGCAGACCTTGGGACCCCCAGCCGCAGGCCCCCCCAGTACAGTGGGGGTTGACCCCTGCCCAAGCTGTGACGCCCAGCTCCTGGGAGACCTGAGACTGGGGCAGAGTGCTTGCCAGGAGAAGGATCAGGAGGTGGGCCGGGCATGGCGCCACCAGGGGGCGCGTGGCCAAAGCCAACCTGCAGGTGGTGCTCGGGGAACCGGGTCGGAGGTCAGGCCCTGTGGGTGAAGAGGCTGAGGATAGGGAGCAAGGGACCAGGCAAGCCCCCCCACCCCTTCCTCCAACCCAGGATACCTGAGTGGGGGTCTGCAGCTTCCAGAACTGACCCTGGCTGGGGCCTGGCCTTTCTCCCCAGTGGAGCAGTGCTGGGAAGTCCTTTTCCTTATCTGACTTGAGTGCCTTCAGCTAGTCCCAGCCAGACCCCTCACTCTCCCCAGCTGAACCACCTAGCTGTGACCCCTTCCTGCCTCTGCCCTTGGGTATCTGTTGGGGGTGGGGGCAGCAGGTGAGAGAGAGAGAAGCTCCCTACAGACGGAAGGGGGCCAGGGAGGCGCCCCAGGCACCCATAACAGAGAGAGGGCAGAGTTCAGGACCAGAGTGGGGCCTTGCCTGCCCCACTCCTCCATGTGACCAGGATCTGTGAAGCTGAGCATTCCCTCTCGAGCCGTGGCGTGAGTCTCGGTGTGTTCCTGCCCGGCCCCAGCAGCCTGAAGCCGCTCGGCCAGGCCAGTCAGCCGGGGGGACCTGGGATCCCCGGGTTGATGAGATTAACCAGAAAACACCAGAGACCCATCACCCTTCCAGGAAGGGGGAAGAGACCGGCTTGAGCGGGGGTCCCAGAACTGAGAAACCGGGTGGGCAAAGGTCCTGCCGCTGTGCCCGGAAGGAAGCCCCTACCCAGCCGCCCGCTCCCCAGGCGAAGACCATAGCCGGCTGCGGCAGACACCCATGGCTCTCCAGGGCCCCATCCGGCTCCAGGGACCCTGGGTCCCTGCCTGCCGGGAGCCATCACCCTCTGCCCAGGCGGCCATCCGCTGGGCTCAGCATGGATGGCTCTTCTGTCAGGAAGCTGTGGGGCCCACCTTGCTGGGAACCAGCCAGCACCCTCCTCAGAGATCCAGATCCTGGCTCAAGCCACCCCACCCCACCCCACCCCAAGAGAGGAGGCCCCAGGTTTCTTTCTTTCTTTTGTGGTACTGGGGATTGAATCCAGAGGCATTCTACCTTCGAGCTACACCCCTAGCCCGATTTTATTCTTATTTGAAACAGGGTCTCGCTAGGTTGATGAGTCTCGCTACTTGCTGAGGCTGCCACCAAACCTGCGATCCTCCTGTCTCAGCCTCCCAAGTACTGGGATTACAAGTGTGTGCCGCCACACCTGGCGAGGCCCAGGGTTTCTGGGCCAATCCTGCCGAAGGCTCTTTCAACGCAGTGTCACACCGTGCCTTTGAGAACGTGCATGGCGCACTCGGGGGTCTGGGGCTGGTGGTGGTGGTGTGGGGCCGCCGAGGCTCCTGCCTGCTGACTTCCCACTGGCCTGCCCACCCTCCTCCTTGCTGGGCCACCTTGCCGGCACCTGGGCCGCCGTTCCCCCACCTGCTGTGCGCAAGACTTCTTTGAGCAGCTTGTCACACTGGGCCTGGGCACGGTGCAGCAGGAAGATCTGTTCCTCCTTGGTGAAGACGTCGTCTGCGTCCACCTGTGAAGCCAAGGGTCAGGCTGCAGGCGGCACTTCCGGGCAGCGGGTCCAGAGCCAGCCCACCCTGCAGAAGCCGAGGCTGCCCCTGCCTGTCCACCAGTGACCCCCAGGCTGCAGCCCGATACTCCGTGGGGAAGGATGGGGTGTCCCCAGGGGTCTCGCAGGGTCCTGCCTGCTGCGGGGGGCCTGAGCAGGAGAGGGTGCACGGGCAGTGGGGCCTCCAGAAGCCGTGCCCAGCGGGATTCCTTCACGCCCTGGAGCCCTGGGCGGTGACCAGTCTCCATGCTGGCCGCCCTGGCCTCCACACCAGGGTCTCCAGAGTGAGATGCAGGGTGTGGGGAGATCCCTGCATCCTCCCATGAACCTTTGGAAGCTCCCTTCTGCAGGCTGCCCCCCTGGACAAGGGACTGTGCCGCTGCTACCACCACTGCACTCTCAACTGGAAAGGCCTTCCTCCCACCTGCACACACCCTAGCAGGTTTTTTTTTGTCTGTACTGGGGATTGAACTCAGGAGCATTCTACCTCTGACCTACACCTCCAGCCCTTTTTTATTTTGAAACAGGGTCTCGCTAGGTCTCACTGTTTGCTGAGGCTGCCCTGGAGCCTGCAATCCTCCTGTCTCAGCCTCCCAAGTCCTGGGATTACAGGCATGCGCCACCATGCAGGGCTACACCAGCATCCTTTTAAGGAAGGAAAAGGGACCAAGGCGAGGGTGGGTGGGCCTCTCCCTAGCAGGTGGTGGCGGGAGGTCTGTGCCTGGGGGAAGGGAGCCAGAGGGTGGGCACAGCACCCTGCCCTGTGGCATGCCCATGAGTGTGGCCCACCGGCGGCCAGTGCGTTCCCCCATCCCTGAGAGGGCCCCCAGGATGGGGTCACGATGCCCTGGACATCCCCCTAGACCCTCAGCCTGCGCGCAGAGGTGCGGGCAGCCGGCGGGAGGGCGGAGGGGGCGGGCCGGCGCGCGGGGCGGGGCCGGGAGCCGCTGCAGGGGAAGCTAATTGACCGCGTCTCGGCGGCTGCAGCCAGGGCTTCCAGGCCAAGGAGTCTCCTACTGGCTGGCGGCGGGTTTCGCTGGTTTCACTTAGCCCAGAACAGGAGGAGCGTCGTCGCGCCTGCGTCTGAGCGCTGCGCCGCCTGTGTGTGCCCGTTTCGCCGCGACCTCCCCGTGGGCCCGTCCAGCTCCGCGCAAACGTGTATGTGTGAAACTCCTCGCCAGTGGGCCCGCGTTTGTGGGCAGGGGCCCCGGCAGGCTCTCCTTCTTAAAGCACTTCTGTGGCACTGGGGATTGAACCCAGAGGCATTCTACCTCCCAGCTACCACCCCAGCCCTTTGTATTTTTTTGTTTTGAAACAGGGTCTGAAGCCGGGCGTGGTGGCGCACGCTTGTAATCCCAGCATTCGGGAGGCTGAGACCTGAGGATCCGGGTTCGCGGCCAGCCTCAGCTACCTAGTGAGACACTCCGCAACTTAGTGAGACCCAGTTTCAAAATAAAGAATAAAAAATGGGGCTGGGGGTGTAGCTCGGAGGTAGAATGCCCCTGGGTTCAATCCCCAGTACTGCAAAAAAAAAAAAAAAAAGAAACAGGGTCTGGCTGAGTTGTTGAGGCTGGCCTTTAACCTGCGTTCCTCCTGACTTGGCCTCCCAAGGACTGGGACTACAGATGCGTGCCTGGCTCCACACTGCTCCTCTGAATGCTCAAGCCCAGGCCTCCCTGCCTCTGGGGTCAGAGGCGCACCCTCAGATCTCAGCTGGCCCAGGAAGGGCAGGGGCAGACGCCCACGAGCTGGCTGCTGGCCCCACACGCTCCCCTCCTCCTCTGCCCTCCAGAGCTATGGCCTGGCTAGAGGGGGGAACGACTCGCCATACCCAGAGGCCTCCAAAACTAACCCGGAACGCTCCCCGAACCTCTGACCCCGGGATCTAGGCTGCTGGAGGGTCTGCACCCTGTGCACCCTACTCCGACTTCAGCGTCCACTTGCTACCATGTCCACTGTTCTAAATGATATCTTCATCAATAACTTCCCTCCCCATCACCACCAACATCACCATTACCATTACCATCACCAACACCAATACCACGGTCAACACCACCACCACCATCACAATTACCACCATCACCACCACCACCATCACCAACACCAATACCACCATCAAAACCATCACCATTACCATTACTATTACCATCACCAACACCACCATCACCAACACCATCAAAACCACCATTACCACTACCATCACCACCATTTCTACCACCACCGCCAATACCACCACCACCACCATCACACCACCACCACCACTCCTGCACCAGGCCCGCCGGCAGCATCAGCGAGTGTGACCTCACTGCCGTCGCCACTTGCACCAGCGCCATGGCCACCGCCATCCACCTCTCAGCAGCACAGGCAATGTGAGCCCCAGCGGCACATCCCCACCCGCCCCCAACCACTGTCTGCACCACTGTCCCATCTCTGTACTCCTTCCCTCCCACAACCCGTCCCTCCTGGCCGCCACCTCCACTCCTGAGACAGGCAGCTACCGGCACTGTGCTTCCCCGGCTCGTGGCCAGCCGAGTGACAAGCAAGGCTCCCGCCAGGCCCCGAAGGCGCGGACACCAGCCGCCCACCAGACTGCCGAGCCCACCGCGCTTACAGCCTAGACGAGGGTGGGCAGTCACGGGTTGAAAACTGGATGTCCGGCAGACTGATGCCCAGAAACTGACCAGTGCCAGCGGGGTGTGGTAGCTCATACTTGTAATCCCAGTACTTGGGAGGCTGAGACAGGAGGATCACAGGTTCAAGAACAGCCTCAGCAAGTAGTGAGACTCTCATTAACCTAGTGATAAAATAAGAAACCTGTTTCCAAATAAGAAAGAAAATTGGGCTGGTGGTGTAGCTTGAAGGTAGAATGCCTCTGGGTTCAATCCCCAGTGACACACACACACACACACACACACACAGAAACTGACCAGTGCCCACCTCCACCTGCTTCTGTCCACTGTAGCCTCTCCGTGGCCAGGAGGCCGAGCCCCTTCCCAGACTCCCAAGCTCCAGAACACAGAAAGGCGTGTGCCTCCTGCTCCCTCTGGCCCCAACCTCCTTCATGCACCCACGGGGCGAGGCTGCCTCTGGCCACTAGGGCTTCGAGACCCACTCCTCTGCCACCCAGTCTGGGAACCGTTATCACTGCAACAACGGCACGCAGGTCGGAGTCCGGAAGGTGCCCCCCTCCAAGTGCACCCGACCTCCACGCCTTGGAGGGCAGCTCTGTGCCCGCAGTGCCCCCTGCTGCCAGAAGACAACGTGGGTGCCCTAGAGTCCAGGGGGGCCACAGCAAGAGGCGGCCGGGTTGTGGGACCGCAGTGAGGACCTGCTGGAAAAGTGCGCCTGGCTAGCTTTTGGGGTGGAAGGACCTCTAGCAACTCCCTGAATTTCCAGACCTACCCAGGACTCGCACCGGGAGTTCAGGCCTCGGCCAGGCCCCCGAGCTCGGCCTCAGAGGGGGCAGGCGGGCTGGTGCAGCCTCATCTCCGGGGGTGAGGGGAAATAATGCTGACAGTTCTGCCGGCCTCTCCGTCTGGCGTCCCGGTCTGCAGCTCCCCTCCCCCACGCAGTCGCTCTTCCCCTAGAAGATGCCGGGTTCTTGGCCCAGCTCCAGGGTACGGGACTCAGACCTGCACCCTCTTAGATCCGGCATCTGCACGCCTTGGGTCTCGAGGGCGAGGATGGAGGGACTGTCCAGTCCTGGCACCGGGTATCTGCGCCCACAGCCCCTCTGTGGTCTGGGTTGGGGGTGGACGTGACTCCCTCTGGCCCAAGTGTCGACAGGGGCTGGCCTTCAGCGTCCCTGCTGCGGTGGACCCCTGGCCTGGCCTTCCAACAAAGAGCTGTTCCCGGTACACACGGGCACAGGCATGGAGTGTGGACACGGAGGGACCAACACGAGCCCTGAGCCTGCAGAACCGTCGCTCACCGGCTGCTGAACCGGGTGGAGTGCGGACGGAGGGGTTTTGCCCTTTCCTGAGTCCAGAAGCCCAGAGAAGAGCCAAGCCCCGGCCAGCGACTTCTGAGCTCAGGCAGACCTCACTGAGGCTGGGGGCAGAGTGGCGGAGGCGGTGGTGGTGACCACGACCATGCCATGGCCCAAGTGACAGCCACTCCTCTCCCTCTCCTACCCGCCAAATTCTACACCTTTGCGGTCTGTGACCCCTGCGGGCTAGAATGCTCCCCGGGCAGAGAGGAAGCACGGGGCCTGGGCAAGGGAGACCTGCTGAGGCTGCCTCTGGGGGTGGTGGGCTCATCCACCCCTTGCTAGGGTCAGCCTGGCCCCCTGGGGAGAAAGCAGCTCTGCCTGCGCCCCCCCCAACCCAGCGTCTCCTGCCCAAGAGCCTCTGTGCCTGCTGACACCCACCACCACCCTGAGACTGACCCATGTCCCCCCACGCGGAGGCCAAGAGACACTAGAAAGAGGACGGCGGGATGGAGCTGGGGTCCATCCCCACCGCTGAGGGAGGGGCGAGGAAACACCCCATCGCTGCCCACGCCAGCCTCTCGATGCAGCCTCCACACCGGTGCCCGAGGCTGGTGTCCTGGTGCCCGAGGCTGGTGTCCCAAGAGGGAGGTTAGGGGCTGGGCCAGGCCAGGAGGAGAAAGCCCCCGTGACCTCCCGGCCTTCCCGCCGCCCTCCTCCAGGCCCACTCCTGGGATTTGTCTGTCCGTCTGTCTGTCTGTCTGTCTGGGATGGCTCCTCGTCCGCCACTGCTGACAAGTGCTGACGCTCCCTCCCCCACGCCGGCCCTCCTGAACAGGCGGCCTGTGTCTGGGGCTGGGAGGGCTTGGGGGGAGCTCGGCGACGCCTGCCTCTCACACCCCGCCAGCCAGCCAGCCAGCGTGGCCGTCTGTGGGGAAGGCGGCCGGACGGAGCTGGCTGGGGGCGCGGTGGATCTTCACCAGCGACCTCTGCCTGGCCTGGGGGCCGGGGCCCAGAAGGACGGTGCGGCCTAAGCCACCTCTGGCCTGATCCACAGGATGGGATCCGCCCCGTGGTACTTTGTGCACAAGGGTGGCCTCCGAGTCGGGACTCCTAGGGGACAGGAGGTCCCTGAGAAAAACCTGGCACCCTCTCCCCGTCACGCCACGCTCCGCAGACAATTTCAAGGGTCTGCAAAAACCCCACCCCACCTTTTCTTTTTCCTGGGGCTCGCTGAAATAGCCGGACCAGGGAGTGTCCCCAGAAGGCCCACACCAGGAATCTGGGGGAGGACGCCTGGCGCCTCATTAAAACATTCCGAAGAAAACCCCAGTTCCCGGGAGGGCTGGCCCCCTCCCACCGCTCCGGCCAGCAGCTCTGGGACTGGGGGCTGGGGCGGAGGAGGATGTGTGTAAGGGCAGGTGATATAAAAAGCCTCAACAAATCAATGCGAACAAAATGAATAATCCATAGAAAGACGGGTAATGGCTCCGGACGAGCTCCTCTGAGAAGAGGGTTACAATAAACAAGCAGAAAGTCCAAAAATCATTGGCGATCAGTAAATTAAAAGGACAAGAGACACCACTTTTTCGCCTATCAGAATGCAGAGGTGAGGTTACTCTCCCTCCGGGGCAGCCACCTTGCTTTGCTGTGTGAATCGGTGTGATACATGATTCTTACACCCCCTCCTCCCGTGGCAGCTGTGTTTAATTTCCCTCCTGCAGGAGCTAAAAAAAAAAAAAAAAAAAAGAACGCAGAGGCGAAGGGAAAGGACCCTCACCCCGTGAGACCCAGGCTGTGGGAGGAAAAGCGGACAGTCGTGGTGAGTAGGAACCCGCAGGAGCTTCTTGGAGGACAACTGGACCACGCCTGTTAAAATGGAAGCGTGCGTGTCCTCAGACGCAGCAGAATCTAGAAATACCCTCCTGGGAAACAGTCACAAGGGGACGCAGGAGGGCAGCTCAAGGAGTTTGCCTGCTGCCATCTGGAGTCTCTCTTACACGCGCACACATGCTTGCACACACGTACAGGGAAACGAGGAAAAACAGCCTCAGTGTGCATTCCTGTGGACTGCTTAGCGAGTCTTGCATTTTGGAATAGTATGCAGCATTTAAAAAGATACTTAAGCAGGGCACGGTGGCACATGCCTGTAATCCCAGCATTTGGGAGGCGGAGACAGGAGGATTGAAGGTTCTAGGCCAGCCTGGGCAATTTAGTGAGACCCTCAGCAACTTAATGAGACTCTGTTTCAAAACAGAATATGAAGTAGCCGGGCGTGGTGGCGCACGCTTGTAATCCCAGCATTCAGGAGGCTGAGACCGGAGGATCCGGGTTCGCAGCCAGTCTCAGCTACCTAGTGAGACACTCCACAGCTTAGTGAGACTCGGTTTCAAAATAAAGAATAAAAAAATAGGGCTGGGGGTGTAGCTCGGAGGTAGAATGCCCCTGAGTTCAATCCCCAGCACCGCAAAAAAAAAAAAAAAAAAAAAGAAAAGGGCTGGGGGTGAAAGCTCAGAGGTAGAATGCCCCTAAGAACAATTCCTAGTGCAAATAATAATAATAATAATAATAATAATAATAATATTAAAAGACATTTATATTTACTGAACAAAGATCTCCAAGATCCATCTTTAAGTAGAAAAATGCAAGTGGCAGCATCATATCTAGTAACTGATACCATTTACTTAAAACAATCAAGGAAACTGAACAGAAAACAACAGAACAAAGCTATCTGACTGATACGCAAACAAAAAGGCACCTCGCAGGGGGAGAGGTGTGTGGGCAGGACCTCGCCCACTGTCAAAAATGTCATTCTCGCCGGGCGTGGTAGGGCATGCTTGTAATCCCAGTACTTGGGAGGCTGAGACTGGAGGATTGCAAGTTCATGGCCAGGCTCAGCTACTTAGTGAGGCCCTCCACAACTTAGTGAGACTCTGTTTCAAAATAAAGAATAAAACTAGGGCTGGGGGTGTAGCTCGGAGGTAGAATGCCCCTAGGCTCAATCCCCAATACCACACACACACAAAAACCTTTTGCTGGAAGTGGGGGGAGACAGGGCTTTGGAAGTGACCAAGGAGAACTTCTGTTTAATCTGTACAAGCCGGGCGTGGTGGCGCACGCTTGTAATCCCAGCATTGGGGAGGCTGAGACCAGAGGATCTGGGTTTGTGGCCAGCCTCAGCTACCTAGTGAGGCCCTCTGCAACTTAGTGAGACCCTGTTTCAAAATAAAGAATAAGT